>RJWM01008811.1:0-70987 GCA_004363535.1 Dasyprocta punctata
GAATCTGATTGATGCATTCTAAGTTTTTATTTTTCTCATTCTCAATCTCCTTTGATTTTCCGTCCTCCACCTTTCCGGCTATGTCTCCTTTAGAGGCGCTAAGGGATTGCGCTATTATTAATTTCATTTCAATTCTCAGTTGGGCTAACAGTGCCACTTTAATTTCTTTCATAGCTTCATGGAGTTGTCTCCCCACTTCAGTTGTCATCTCCTCTGAGAGTTTAATTTTTGGACTCCCATCCTTGTCTGTCTTTACATCAATCAGGTTTGTGCTGCTTGTATCGGAGTCCGGGGAGCGCCCTCTACCTTTCCTTCTTGGCATTTCCCTGGGCTCTGCTGTGTTTCCCCAGCCCGCCTCGGCTCCGCGGATGTCTGGTGAAGTGCGCGTGGATAGGGCCGTCCGCCTAATTTCCTCTATCACCCCCAGGGCGCCCGTGCAGATTCCGCCAGGACCCTCCAGGCCTGGTGTGGGCAAGGAACCGTGCCTAATTAGGTGCGGTTCCAGTCTCAAGACGGAAGCCTGTTCCTCGCTCTCCCTGGGGAGTGGGGGGTGCGGGGCTGGGAACCGCCGAGTTTACTCACTCACCAGCTCACGACCACCTCTTTCCACGATCGATAGCTGCCTCCGCGGTTTCCGCTTTAGCCACAGAAGTTCAGTCGCGCATCTCAAACACTTCCCAGTTTGAGTCCACGTTGGTTGGACTGAGCTCTGGTCAGAGGTTCCGCCACCTTTGTTTGTTTACTTCTTTTTTTTTTTTTTACTCTTTCCGAGGGCTACAGTTCTCATCCTAGACTCCTCTTAGGTCCAGAGGATTCATCTCCCTCCCCTTTCCTCCTTTCTGTTATTGTATTATTTTGTATTCCAGCATTTGGGAGGTATATTCCAGGGAGCCTCCCTACGGTGGAGTCATCAGGTCGGCCATTTTGCAGGACCCCCTCTTTGGTTATATTGATTTCTAGGTACTTTGGATTTTTTTAGTGATTATGAATGGAATTCTTTTTCCATTTTCTTTTTGAACTAGTCCATTATTGGTGTTTATAAAAGCTATTGATTTTTAAATGTTGATTTTATATCCTGCTACTTTGCTGAGTTTGTTCATTAGCTCTAAAAGTCTTTTGATAATTTCGTTAGACTCTTCTAAGTGTAATATTATGTCATCTGCAAACAAGGATGAATTGACTTCTTCCCTTCCTATTTGTATTACTTTTATTTCTTTCACTTGCCTAATTGCTGTAGTTAAAATTTAAAGAACCTTATTGAATAGGAGTGTTAAGAGCAAACATCCTTGCCTTGCTACTGATTTTAAGGAAATTCTTTCAGTTTTTGTCCCCCATTCATAATGATGTTGGGAGTGTATTACTTTATATTGAGGAACAATATCCAAATATTTAGTTTCTTCAGCTCTTTTATCATCATAGGATCTTGAGTTTTGCTGAAGGATTTTTATGCGTTTATTGAGATGGTCATGTGATTTTCATCCTTGATTTTATTTATGTGGTGCATTACATTTGATTTGCATATGTTGAATCATACTTACATTGCTAAAATGAAACCAACTTGATCAGGGTGCATATTTTTAAGATGCCACTGAATTCAATTTGTATTTTATTAAGGGTATTTGCATCTATGTTCATCAAGGATATTGGTCTGTAGATTCTCTCTCTCTCTGTGTCTCTCTCTCTCTGTCTCTCTCTCTGTCTCTGTGTGTCTCTCTCTTTCTCTCTCTCTTTCTTCCTCTTTTTTTCCATTCTTTTTGTTGTTGTTGTTGTTTTGTCTTTGTCCAGTTTTGGTATCAGGTTAATGTTGGCTTCATAGAATAGATTTGAAAGAGTTCTCTTTGTATTTCACACAATAGTTTGAGGAATATTAATCTTTGTTTTTCTTTTACGGTCTGGCAAAATTCAACAGGGAACCTGTCTGGTCCTGGATTTTTCTTTCTTGGGAGATGTTTTATTACTGTTTTGATTTCATTGCTTTTTATGTATCTGTTTAGGTTTTTTACGTCTTCTCTGCTTAGTTTTGGTTAGATGTATGTGTTTAGAAATTTACCATTTCTTTTTGATTCTTTAATTTACTATAGGTTTTTTAATTATTCTTGGATAATACTGTGGATTTTAGTAATGTCTGTGGTAACATTCCGCTTTTTTACCTCTAGCTGTATTAATTTGAGTCTAGTTATATTGACTGAGTTGTTTCTTTTGGTTGGTTTGGCTAACAGTTTACCGATACTACTGACTCCTGAATATACTGATCCTGTGTGTTGTTCTTTTAGAGTCTATCTTACTAACTTCCCCTCTGATCTTTATTAGTTCTTTCCTTCTGTTGGTTTTGGTTTGTTCTGCTTTTCTAAGATCTTTCGGTGCATCATTTACTTATTTGAGACTGTCTGATTTTTTACATAAGCACTCATAGCTATAAACTTCTGTCTTAGAAATATGCTGCTGGACTGGGGATCTAGCTCAGTGGCATGGCACCTGCCTAACAAGTGTGAGGTTGTGTGTTCAATATCCAGCACAAAAACAAAACAAAACAAAACAAAAAAAGAAGTGTGTTGTTATGTCCTGGAGATTTTGATTTGTTTGATTCCATCTTTATTTTAATCTAGGAAGTTTTAAATTTGTTCCCTTATTTCTTCAATGACCCACCAACCATTTCAAAATGAATTGTTAAATCACTATATGTTAGTATGGTTTCTGGGGTTTATTTTGCTGCTGAGTTCTAGTTTCACTCCATCATGATCTAATAGGATGCATTTTATTTTCAATATTTTTTGATATTTGTTAAGGTTTCTTTTATGGCCTAAAATATAATCTATTTTAGGAGATTGTTCCATAAACTGCTGATAAAAATATATATTCTATACATAGTTGTACAGATATGTATTCTGTACTGTAGTTGCTGGGTGGAATGTTTTGTGAATACCTGTTAAGCCCATTTGCTCTATGCTGTCATTTAACTTCGATGTTTCTTTGCTAGGTGTTTGAACGACCTATCTCTTGGTGAGAGTGGAGAACTGAAGTCACTCACTGTTATTATTCTGGGATCCATGTGTTTCTTTATGTTAAGTTGTGTTTGCTTTATGAAACTGGGTGTACTGATGTTCAGTGCATACATATTTATAATTGTTATATCTTCTTGGTAGATTGTATATTTTATCAATATACAGTGGGCCTTCTTTTTCTCATTTGGCTAATATTGTTTTGAAGTCTGGTTTGCCAGATATAAATTTAGCAACTTTTACTTGCTTTTGGGTTCTATTTGCCTGGAATACTTTTTTCTGTCCTCTCACTTTTTGTCTCTTTATGGCTTTTGTGTGCGTGTGTGTGAGGTGTGTAGTGTGGGAGCCTTTGAAGCTGGAAATTGTCCTAGGGCATGACCCAGACATGAGCCTACCAAAAAAACCAAAAAACCAAACCAAACCAAACCAACCAAACAAAAAAACAACAAAGAGGGCCCAGGTCAACCACATGAAGAAGTTGCTACAGTCAAGAAAAACACCAACTCCTAGAAGATCCAAGTCATGGATTGCTAGGTAGAGGGGCTGAAATTGACATCATCTTTCCCAGTGTATAAACAAACATGCTGCAGTGGTTGAGCAGTACCTTTCCTCCCATAAGGAGGATGAGGGCTCCACCTGACCCCAGCTTGTCTCTATTTTCCTCATTCTGTTACGGTCCTTCACCCCAAGAACCTCCGGAGCTGCATGGTTGCGACAGTGTAGGTGTGCTTTTTGCAAGCATTAATGATTTGGGTCCTGTTGTTTAACACAAACTGTCAGTCTGTGTCTTAATTGGGGAATTGAGACCGTTTACATTAATAGTTATTACAGAAAGGTATTACTAAATTTTGTTGTTTTTCTAATGTTTGATTCCTGATTTTCATAATCTTTATCTTCTTTTTCTTTGTGCGGTATTTTTTAACTGTCTTCTGCAATACTGGTTTGGTGGTCAAGAATTTCTTTATTTTATGTTTACTTGGAAGGTCTTTATTTCTCCTTCAAGTTGGAAGATAGCTTTGCTTTTATAAAAATCTTGGTTGACAGTTGTTTTCTTTAAGGGCTTGAAATACATTCATTCCATGCCTTCTTCATCTTTACAGTTTTTGCAGAGAAGTCTGAAGTTATTCTTATGGGTTTGCTTCTATGAGCCACTTGGTATTTCTCTCACAACTTTTAATATTCTTTCCTTGTTCTCTAGTCTTGTCATTTTAACTATAGTGTGACCAGACACTTATTTTGGTTGTGCCTTTTGGGATTCTAAGTGCCTTCTGCACATAAATATGCATATCTTTCCCCAAATTTGGGAAGTTTTCTGTTATTTCATTAAGTAGCTTTTTTATGCCATAGTCTGAATTTTACCACCTTCCTCTACATCAAAAATTTATGTATTTGATCTTTCAACTATGTCCCAGAGTTCTCGGATGTTTTGCTCATTATTTATTTTTTTTATTACTGTTTGCATGTAATGCTTCTTCAACCTTATCTTCAAGTCATGAAATTCTTTCTTCTGCCTGGACCTACCTCTTAGTAGATTTTCCATTGAGTATTATTTGACTTATGCTTTTCATTTACAGAATATCTCTCTCCATGTATCTCTATCTCTTTTTTTTTTTTTTTTTTTTTTTTTTTTTTTTTTTTTTTTTTTTTTTTTTTTTTTTTTTTTTTTTTTTTTTTTTTTTTTTTTTTTTCTTTTTTTTTTTTTTTTTTTTTTTTTTTTTTTTTTTGGTACTGGGAATCGAAATCACAACCTCGTACTTGCCAGGTAGGCACTTATGCTGCTGAGTTATATCCCTGTCCCTCAATTTATAGAAGTTCTGTTGGTACTTAAAACTCTTTATCTCTTTGTTGAATTGTTTCTTCCTATCATACATTGTTTTCCTTAATTTATTTATTTGTATCCTCTTTGAAGTCATTAATTATTTTATAAATCTGTCTTTTGTATTCTGTGGTATGTCATCAACTTTGATGTCTTTATGTTTACTTGCTGACAAATTACAGACATCTGGATGAGTTATGCTATCTGTTTTCTATACTTATTGTGTTTCTGTGTTGAGATTTGTGTATCTGTTGGGGTGACTAACTCTTCCACTTTTATTTGAAGATTTTCTTAGTGTTCAGCCTTCTTTTAAGGACTTGATCCCCAGCACCACTCAAGGAAGTTAACTGCAGTATAATTGATGACACAAATAAAAACAGATGTTGACATATAGAAAAACCAATTAAAAGCAAAAACTATATTACCATTAACAGCAGAAAAAATTAGCAATAATAACATAGAGTAAGCTAAAGAGCTAAAAATTAATAAAGGTTAACAGTAATAATTAAAATGGGATGAAGAAAGGAAAAAATGGAAGGAGATGCATAATTTAAAAAAGAAACAAAAGGAAGATGAGGTAGAGGAGGAGAAAAAAGTGAGTAAAAAATCCAGTTAGAGAATAAAAAAGTCAGTAGAATTTGTCAAAAGTAACAGCAAAAATAATAGACAAGAAAAAGGAAAAAAGAACAAAACAGAGCTGGGCGTGGTGGCACACACCTATACACCTAGTATCAGGAGGCTAAGCCAGGAGGATCACTGCAAGTTTAAGACCAGTTTGGGATACATAGTGAGTTCAAGGTCAGCCTGAACTACAGAGTGAAACCCTGCCTCAAACAATAACAACAACAAAACAAAAGCAAAAACAAAAAAACCACAACTAAATAAGCAAACAAAGCAAGCACAAAAACCAAGAGAAATGAGTCCAGAAAAATCCCTCTATGTTGAGGTGTTTGAATGGATAGTTTCTCCTGTAGATATATGGTATTGGAATTCACCAGAAAATGGAGAGAGATAGTGTCATACCTGCGGTCTGTTGTGTTTCCACACCTGCTTGACAGACTTCTGCTGTATGGATTCTGAATCCTGCCCTGCCTTTCTTGTTGGGTGGGGTCAGTCAATAGTATGTTGTCTTCCTCAGGGCTCTGTTAATCCCAGAGGCATTTACTATTTATTTCTGTCCTCTTGTGTTCTGAGCTACTGCTATCTTAACTAGCCTGTAGCCTGTGCTCCAGGTATTTCTCTGTCCATGTACCCAGGACATGGCAAATGTCCAGGCAGAGGCACATCTCCTAACACACTGGTGATGGGCAAAGAAAAGGGGCTGCAGAATTCTGTGATGAAAGGGGGCAGCAAGGGGCACCAAGTAATCTGGTAGGCTTGGTGCTGGTGTTTTAATAGATTCAGCACCTCAGGGAACTATGTGTGATGGGCCTGGCTCCTCGTGACAGAGTGTGGTGTTGCTAACCACTGTTTTCTCCACACTCTGAGTCCCCCACTTCTTAAACTTCTCAGGGGGCTGGTGAGTAGCCTTACAACTTTCGTGACTGCATCTGTGGCTAAGTCGCACCTACTCACAGTGGTAGGGTGAACCCAAAGACCCCAAAGTGTGGTTCTTCTGTGACTTCTGATACCCAGAGTAACTCAGTCTTAGAGATAGATCCCTTCTCAAAATAACTCCTGATTGAGCTTCTAAATATGGTGGGTGCCCCACTGGATTCCTCCTTCAAACCTAGCCTGCCATACAGAATAAGTCACTTTCGAAATAAGACCCCACATTGCAGCTTACAATAACTGGGTTTTTCTTGGGGTTTGCTCTACCAGTCCACCATCTATCACAGAGATTGCTGACCCTCTCCATGCTTAACCTGTGTCTACAGAGCCATGTCCCCCTCTCTGAGAGCCAGAGTTAGCATTTTGGACTGCTTCATTATTTTTTTGTTACATTGTCTTCTCTTCCTTCACAATTTTTAGGTTTCTTGTCAATTCTTTCTTGATTCCTGAAGTTCTTCTCTTTCTCCTTGCTAAGTAGTCACTTTCCATGTGTTTCAATTCCAGGCCCTAGAGATGGTATGGAATGCTGCCACCTTCAGTGCCCCCATCCTGAACATCCTTTATTATAATTGTTTTAAATCGACACAGAATAATTGTATATATTTGTAGATACTATGTGATATTTTGATGTAGATATAAAATGTAATGACCAAATTAGAAAAATTAGCATGTCCATCAACTAAAATTTAGTATTTCTTTGTGTTAAAAGCATTTGAAATCTGTTCTTTTAACTGTTTGAAATATACAATAATTAACTAAAATCACCACATACCGTACTATAAGACACCAGACTTTAATCCTCTAATCTAACTAGTTTTGTATGCCCAAATCAACTGTTTGTGACTTCACCTTCTCCCTCTCCTTTCCAGTCTCTAATAACCCATATTCTACTTTATGCTTGTATGAAATCAACTACACATGAATAAGAATATGTGATGTTTGCTCTCCTTGTGTCTAGCTTATTTCACTTAGCACAATGTCCTCCATCCACAGTATCACAAATAGCAGAATTTCTTTCTCATGGCTGAATGATATTACACTGTTTTATATATGCTACATTTTCATAATTCATTCATCTATCAATTGGCACTTTGGTAGACTGCTCATCTTGGCCAATGAAAATAATGCTACAAAACTACTCCCATATTTATATGCAGGTATACTGCACTCTCGTATTGATAAACTGACTTCATTTTCTTTGCATATATGCCTTGTAGTAGAATACATGGGTCATGTGACATTTCTACTTCTAGTCTTTTTGGGAACCTCAATACTATTTCCATAGTGCCTATTTAATTCACATTTCAAAGAACATTGTACAATAGTTTTCCTTGTCCCACATTCTCAGCAGCAATTGTTAGTTTTTTGATGATAGTTATTTTATCTTGGGTGAGATAGTATCTCACTGTGGTGTTTATTTGGATTTTCCAGATTACTAATGATGTTGAGCATTTTCCCCCCATATACTTCTTGACCATTTTTCTTTTTTCTTCCTTCCTTTTTTTTTTTTGAGAAATGTATATTCAGTCTATGTGTTGTCTTAGTTACTGATTTTTTTTCTGATTGCTGAGTTTAAATACCTGACACCCAAAGTTAAAGGAGGAAAGGTTTCTTTGGATCACAGTTTGTAGAGGATTCAGTCCATGGTCAACTGGCTCCAAGGAAGGGCAGCAGGGCAGAGGGGCACTGCAGAGGAGAAACAGTCCATAGCAAGCAGGCAGGTGAGAGCAGCAAACAGCAAGTCTAAGACCCCTTGGCATCTTCTTTCTGCCTCTTTTATATTTTATCTAGGTTACTGGGATTAGGGTAGTGCCAAACTGCGGACTGACTTAGTAATCACATACTCTTAATCCCAGCATCACACCCTCTAGATTCAGCCACCTCTGAAAAAGTCCCCACCAATGATTGCATGAGATTTTGGGGGAACACCTAGACACAAGGCACTTGCCTATTTCTTGTTTGATACCTCGACATTTTGCAGTTGAAACTAGGTTTTTTTTTTTTCATATTTGGGTGTTACTTCTTTGTCAGGAGAACAGTTTGTATATCTTTTTTCACACTCTGCAGGTTATTTTTTCACTGTTTTTAACAAATTCAGCCTCCATGGTTGATTTTTTTCTTTTTAGCTTGGTGCCATCCCATTTGTCTATTTTTTAATTTAGTTTCCTGCAATTTGAGGGTTTTATTTAAAAAATCATTTTCTAGCAGGGCAAGAAGGCACAAGCCTGTAACTCCAGCTACTTAGGAAGCTAACACAGGAAGATCATAAGTTTTTCAAGGTCAGCGTGGGCAACTTAGCAAGACCTATCTCAAAAAAATGCTTGGAGCCATATCTCAGTGGTAGAGTTACTTAAGGTTCCATTCCCAGTACCATGAAACAAAAATTATTGCCTATACCAAGCTCACGACTGTCTCCCTGACATTTACTTCTAGCTTCACAGTTTCAGTTTTTATATTCAGGCTTTTGATATGTCTTGCCTTGAGTTTCGTACGTAAGGAGTGACAGGGGACTAGTTTCACTTTGTCTAAGGACGTCCGGCTTCCCCAGCACAGTTTGTTGAAGAGATCATTTTTTTTTATCTCATGTATGTTTTTAGCACCTTTGTTGAAAATCAGTTGTCTGTAGAATCCATGGGTTTATTTCTGAGTTTTCTATTCAGTCCTATTGGTCTATATGTTTATGGAGTGACCATGTGTTTTTTGTTACTAGAGTTTTGTTTTATGTTTTGAGATCAAGTATTGTGATGTTTCTAGACTTCCTTTTTGCTCAAGATTGCTTTGGATCTTTTGGATCTTTTGTGGTTTTAGATGATTTCAATATTACCTTTTGTATTTTTTGTTTTTTTGAGACAGGGTCTTGCTATGTAGTTCAAGCTGGTCTTGGACTCGTTATGTAGCCAAACCTGGCCTCAAATAGGAGACAATCCTTCTGTCTCAGCCTCTTGAGTGTGGGGATTACAGGCATGTTTTGATGAGGATTTCATTGAACTTGCAAATTACTTTTGATAGTATAGATATTTTAATCATATTAATTCCTCCAATTCATAATTATAGCATACCTTTCTATATTTTGTGTTCGCTTAATTTCTTTCAAAGTTTTATTAGAGGTCTTTCACTTCCTTGGTTAAATTCATTCCTAGGTACTTTTTATTTTTTGGAGGGTATTGTTACTACTTTCTTAATTTGTTTCTCTGCAAGTTCATTATTGGTTTGAAAAAAATGCCATTTTAAACACATCATTTTATAGGGAAGGAAACTGTAGCTCAGGGAGTTAATATGCAGCTCATAATTTGCAGTACTATGTTCCAAACAAGCAGCTCTTTGTATATCATTTAAGCTGTCTGTGAGAAGAACCAAGATAAAATTCTATCCTGAGCTCAGGAGGAAGGATGTGGACACTTACCAACCTTATAATTCTTCAATAAACTTTACTCAGTTCCTTGAGCAAGATAGTGAGACTTGTTTTTTAGATAGGGTCTTGCTATGTAGGTCTGGCTGGCCTTGAACTCACCATGTATCCTAACCAAGATTGGAACTCACGGCAGTCTTTCTGCGTCGGCCTCCCAGGTGCTGGTGTTACAGGTGTGCGCCACTACACCTGGCTACAATGAGACCCTTCTGTTTATGCTTTCAGATCTTTCCTTAGGGTCACCTTTCTCAGCCTAGATTCTTCTCCTCTCTCGGGGTGGCCTCTCTGACCACACTGTACACCACCTCCCTGTTTCACCCTTGCTGTTCCTGTCTCTGTTTCCACAATGACATCTCAGCTGGCACTCATCTTCACACATCCATCTACGTGTTGTTTTAAAACTCTGCTTACTTCTTCACCTGTAGTTGTTTTAACAGGCGTAAAATCATAAGGAGGACAAGGAATTCATCTGTCTTGTTCAACTCCGTGCCAGCATCTCCAAGAAGATACAAACACATACAGTATTTGCTGACTGAATAAGCAAGTTTAAGGTTCCACTGCCAGGGAGAAGGAGCAGGCAGTTTTGAGTGCTGTGTACATGTCGGTCATCACGTGGCAATGTATGTGTGGAATCAGCATTGCATTCCCTTTGTGTGGATGGAAATACTGAGTCTTGAGCAAGGTCCCGCAGGTAACAAGTATCGCAGACAGTCATCGAGCAGGGTGTTGCTGTCCTTTTTCCATTAGCTTCAGTACACGTTCACTGGATCATTACACATGGTGTGTCTATCCGGTCTCCATGCTGTGCCTCAGCAATTCGTATAATAAAAGTAATAACTAGTAAAGAACTAATTTTCCGGTGTTGGATGCAGTCATCCCTCCACTCTGCTGTACGTTTAGAACCAAGGTCTGGAGGGAAGTTTACTGTAGATTTCCCCAGATGGCTAAGTGGCTCGACTCTGGACACACTGCTGGCCAGGAAGAGCCACAGCTAAGTGGCCCGTGGCTGAGTTCACGAGAGCAGTGTGAAAATTCCCTTGTGCCTAATACATGGGCACGGTGCAGAGGGCATACGCTCCCCCTTAGTCATCTCTGGTTTTTGTACCCAGTTACTTTATAGGAAGGAACAGTACAATAAAAAACCAAATGGATAGAAAAGGCCAGCATCTTTTAATCTTTATAGGAAGTATTATAGCTGTCACTTCCTCTCAGCTGGGAAAGTTCGAGACTTAGCAATGTCTAACCTTCCAAACCCACTGGGTGGGCGGGGGGCAGAAGTGCACTCTGAGGCCACTGCCCGCTGCCCCGCCCACTGCCTTGCTTGGCCGTGAGCGTCTCCTAGACTGTGGGGTCACGGGCGTGTGCTCAAGAGGACCTGGCACTGGAAGCAGTGATCGTTTTTGTAGCTCTTTATCACATGACAGTTTCATGCTAGATGCCTTTGCCTATGATATATTTTAAATCTCAGAACAATTCCTAGGAGCCAGTGGTGGTGCTTGTCTAATTTGAAAGGTAGAGGGTGTCATGGAGCACTGGGGACCTTATCTTTCAGGACATGCGCATTTCTGCTGTGATGTGGCTGCAGTCCGGGTCCTAGCAGAGTTGGACAAGACCGCTGATGGGATGGGAATGATGCTGGGGTACTAGCTTCATGGCTTTTAGCCTAATGAAAAGCTCCCAGGAGCAAACACAGACAGGGCTGGAGCACGGGTGGCTGTTCTCGCGGGGACTCTCTGCTGAGTCCTTGGCAGGGACTCCTGCTGGAGATGGAGTTCATGCCCCGGCCTCTGTTCCCCAATCTTGTACATCTCTAACTATTTATTCTGAAGCAATGTAGATCCCTCTGGGAACTCATCTCCGAACCTTGCTCGAGGTTGAGGGAAACGCTTGGAGAAGCCCACCTTCCAGAGTGGCTCCAGATGGACACCGCGGTGGAACTCCAAGAACCTGGCTGAGTTCCGGGATGGTCCCGGCTGAGCTGGTTGTAAGAACAGGCTACCTTACTCTATGATGGAGACGCTGGAACCAGGGTGCCCGAGTGTGCCCAGAGGTTTTCAGAAGAGTGAGAGCAGGGCTGGTGGAGAGCCTGGCTCCTCTGGCCCCTGGACTTGGTTAGTCAGAAGGAAGTTCTGCTTGGGAGAGGTGATTTCTTGTGATAGCCTACGACTGATCCCGGTCCTGGGATCCCACACTGATTACCGAGTGGTGGACCTTGGGTCAGGGACAAGGCAGCAAATCAATGCTCCCAACTCCTGGGGAGAGCTGAGTGCCACCTCAGCTGTGTCAGAATGGGAAGATTGTTGGCTCAGGTGACTGAAGGCCTGGAGCAAAGTCCTCCCTGGGCCCCGGTGTCTTCATCCATCAAAAGATCATGGTGCCTCCCTGCCTTCTCACACAGGTAGGTCTTTGAGAAGTGAACCCAGGACAGCTGCAAGCAGCTGCGTGAACCTGCACAGCCCAGTTCAGTGGGGGCTGTGGCCTCCAGTGTCCCCACGGAAGTTGCCTTGATTGAGATAACACACATTAGTCACTCCCATGTGACCAGACACCCCCCAGCACTGCGGATTGGTGTCCTTGGGGGAGATAGTGGTGTGATGCACAGGTTCCAGAGGTGAATAATGGCAGCTGTGTTTTCAGGGCTGGACACTCCCATTTTACAGATGGGGAGCTATGGTCACACACAAGGTTAATAAGGCAGTCACATGGTGTGAGTGCAGAGCCTGGATTCAGATTCAGGACTTCCTGTTTGTGCTTGGGTATCTGCGCTTTCTAAGAGGAGCTAACACAAAATTGCTTGCTTTTCCTGGGTCAGCTCAGCTCGACCCCTGGGTCCCCCCAGGGGTCCTCAAGTCTCCTTCTGCAGTGCAGGGAGGCCACATGAATGTGACATGACTGCTGGCCGCTGCTGTCCCCACGCCCCACATTCCACCCTCTCAGGTGGTCTGAGTGAAGAAACCCTGGCCTGAGGTGAGAGCACCCAGCTCTGCCTGGGAACTGCGGCGGTGAGCAGCCCAAGGGCTCCGTGGAGAAGAGAGAACAAGATTTGCTCAGAGCTCTGCTCCTAAAAATGGCGCAGTTCTTGGTTTATTCAGGATTTCCATTCTGATTTCTACGTGACGCAGATATTCTCCTTCTAGATATCTTCCTGGAAGAGTTAAGTGCATAACATTACAGTGATCCACACACACCTGTGTTTGCAGCAGCACAGCTCACTGCAGTGACAGCTTGGAGACAGCCCATGGGTCCATCAACAGATGAATGGATAAAGTAAAGGTAGTGTTTACCGCCACAGAGCGCTACCCCACCATCACGGAAGGTAAACTAGAGCCATTGGTAGGAAATGGACGCACCTTGAGACCATAAGGTTAAGTAACTCAGACACACAAGTTTAAGTAGCACATGGTTTCTTTTACATGAGAAACCCAGTGCATAAATAAATTAAAGAGCAAAGAGGTAGATAGCGGGAAACTGGGCGATAGATCTTTAGCAAATGGGAAGGGGACCAAGAGTTAGAAGGGGGCAGGAAGAGGAGAGGAGAGGACACAGAGAGAGAGAGATGTGCCAGGTCCCTGTGCCGACTGCCTAGGAAGTGTGTGATCATTCTGCACTGCACACAGACACTAACACAATGAGCAATTTTGAAAACAACTCAAATTTCGCCTTCTCTGTGAAAGTCTCAACCTCTCTATTTAAAATGCAATCCCACCCCCAGCACCCCGATGCCTTCTCCTGCTCTTTGTCTCTCTACAAACTCATTCTGACCTCTCTCTCTCTCTTTCTCTCTCTTTTTTGTACAGGAAAATGAACTCATGACCTAGTGCTTACCAGGCAAACACTTGAACTGCTGAGCTAAATCCCCAGTTGACCTCTCTTTTAATCTGCTAATTCACCCCCATACTCATGCATCCTATCTCCCCTGCTACACCACCTTCCAGGAGGGGCAAGTCCTATGGTTTTGCTCACCAGTGCTTTTTTTTTTAATCCATTTTATTTCAAAGAGAAAAAAAAGTAAAGCAAAATTTCAAAACACATTAATCAGGGGACAACAATGGTACACTGCACATCGCCATCCCCAAATCAGTCACCCAGAGCGCAAGACATCTGCATTCAATCATCCAAACAATACCAGCGCAAAGCTTTCTCTTCAGTGAACTCGGAGAAACCATTAGTATAAGTATCTTAACTATATTTTATGTATCTACATATACATATATTGTTTCTTTTAGTTTCTCACACTAGGGAGACAACATGATGTTTACACATGCATGTCTGATTTATTTTACTTATGAGTATGGTCTTGAGACAAAAGTTTCAAGTTTGTCCTTCTTTATGGTTGAGTAGTACTCCATGGTATAAAAGTACCACATCTTTTTTATACATTCCTTATTCAATGGGCATTTAGCTTGTTTCCAAGATCTAGCTATTCCAAACTGTGCTGCTATGAACATGGGTGCACATGTATCATCGTGGTATGTTGTTTTTAATTCTTCTGGGAAGATACCCAGAAGGGGATTAGCTGGGTCAAATGGGGCCTCCAGTCCTAGACTTTTGAGGAATCTCCACAGATTTCCACTGTGATTGCAGCAATCCACCAACAGTGGGGAAGGGTCTTTTTTCCCCACAGTCCCTCCAGCATTTGTTGGTTGATTTCTTAAAAACAGCCATTCTATCTGTGGTGAGGTGGAAACTCAGTGTTGTTTTAATTTGCATCTCTCGAATGACCGGCGATGCTGAACATTTTTTCATATATTTATTTGCTGTTTGTATTTCTTCATCTGAGAAGTGTGTATTCATCTCAGATGCCCATTTTTGGATTGGGTTTTTAAATCTGGGAGGGCTGATTTTTTTTTTGAGTTCTTTATATGTTTTTGATAGTAATCCTTTGTCTCAGGAACAGCTGGTGAAGATTTTCTCCCGCATTGTGGGTCATCTCTTCACCCTGTTGGTGCTTTCTCTTGCCGTGCAAAAGCTTTTTAGTAAGATGAGATCTCAATTGTTGCTTCTTCATGACAGTTCCTGTGCAATCGTGGTTTTGTTCATACAGTCTTTGCCTACACCAATGTCCTCACATTGAGAGTTTTACCTACTCTGTCTCCCAGCAGATTTAATTTTTTTTGAGACAGGGTTTTGCTATGTAGTTCAGAGTCACCTTGAAGTTACTGTGTAACCCAGCTTGGCCCTGAACTCACTGCAGTCCTCCCACTTAAGCCTCCCGAAGGCTGGGCTTACAGGTATGTGCCACCACACCTGGCTTCACCTTGTAAATGCCTTGAGTAGGCTTGGCATTTAGGGCCATTAATGAAAATGTTTGTTGAACGAATGCATGAGACTGGGAAGGGAGAGACAGGTGAGCCCCAGGCTGGGGTAGCTAATGGCCAAGGGGTGTTCATTGGAAACTTCCAAGTTTCAGTGCAGGTGTAGTACAGGGAGAAGTGCAACCTGCACTTCCGTGTCCTGGACAAAGGGGTTGGCGCCTCCCCACTGCCTGTGTGCACGTGTGTGTGTGTGTGTGTGCGCACTGTGTATGTGCGCACATGCACACACTTTTTGCACAAGTCCATGGTGGAGGCTGGGAACACCGTGGCACAATGCAAGGACACCGGGAAGGGCCTCAGTTGGCCAAAAGTGGGCTCTGCCCCACACTGCCCAGAGGAACACAGCACCGAGCCCGTGACTGTGGATGGTGCATGGCCACACCCCCTGGCGGCACACAGAGCTGGCTGCAGATGGGCGCGCATCAAGGACCTCTGTGCACTGCGGGCTGGGAGTGGTTTCCCCATCTTGGTTGGAGGCAGTTTGGCGAGGTGGGGACGCTGTCTGTGGGCTGCCCTGCCCACCAAGCTGCCTGCTTGCTGTGCTCTGACGCTGACCAGAGCCTGGTCTACTAGGTGTTCTCTGTGCCTCGGTCTCCCCACCGAAATGGGGTTGTTCGAGGGCTGCATGTGAAATGGTGTCACCGTTTGGCTCAAGGCGATGCCAGTCACTAGCCATGGACCATAGCTGCTGAACAGCACTGCAGACAATTTCATGGCGGGCAGCCCCTGACCAAGGCCACTTCCAGATCCTGCAGGCCCCAGGGCGGGCACCAACTGCACAGACCTGCGGGGTTAAGTGCCTGTGCCTGGCTGGGTGGGGCACTGTCTGGTGGTCAAGGCTGGGAGCCTGCGGTGGCCCCTCCCAGCCACCTGCTATATATGGCCTGGTTTTACCTGGCCAGTCCTCTGCCAGAGCCTCCTCTGGGGAACTGAGTCCCCGGCCGGACCCAGAAGGTGAGGACCCCATGACGGGGGAGGGCCTCAGGGCACCCAGTTCCCGCTCTGGCTGGGGTCAGGAGTGGGAGGCAGCGGTGGAGGGAGGTGTGGGCTGAGGACACAGCCAGCTGTCACCCTGCTGTTCACTGCTCTGCCGACTCCAGACCCTCTCTGAGCTCAGCTTCCCTGTAAGAAGAGGGTGATTTTGATCAGACCTTGCCAGATGGTTGGAAGATTTGATAACTGAACTTTACAATTGGCAAGGACACTTTTTTAGGGACAGGGACATAGAGGTGCCACTTTTCACACTCGGCACAGTGCCCCATCCCAGCCCCTGGCATGCTGCTCCCTCTCAGCCACAGAAGTGGTCAGCAGGCCCTGGGCCCCAGGTCTCTGCTCTGTGCCCTGGGTCTCCATGGCTCCCCCAGGCTGAGGCTGATCATCAGGTCTCCCTGCCCTCCTGTTTCTCTCTCCTTTCTCTCCCTCTTTCCCAGCAGTAAGCCCAGCCTGTGAGGCCCTCTCCCCTCTCAGAAGGGGAGGGGTTCCGGCGTGCGGGAGCACAGGGCCTGGGTGTCCCCGCCCTGAGCAGGCCTCTCCCTTTCCTGGTTGACTCTCTAAGCAGCAGGGCCTTCTCCATCAGGGGCCGCTGCTCTTCCTCTTCAGGGGCCCCTAGGGGTCAGCCAGGGGAGGCAGTGTGCGTGAGTGTGGGTGTGTGTGACGTGTGTGGTCTGCGAGGTGTGCAGTGTCCGTGGCACTCACTCTCACTTGAGTGTGTGTGGGTAAGTGGCATGTGAGCGTGCACGGCAGGTGTGGCGTGTGGTGTACATGTATGGTGTGCATGTGTGCTATCGGCAGTGTGTGTGTGGTGAGCGTGCACACTTGGAGTGAGGTGGGGTGAGGGAGACCGCTGCCCAATGAAGGTTTGTTCCACTTAGTACGCGGCAGCTCTCAGGGTTCAGCAGGGCTGTGGGGTTGGAGGCCCTGGGAAGGATCCTGGTTCTGGGTTTGGGCCTCCCAAGTCAGGTGAGCTCGGGAGTTTCTGTTATTCCTGGAGGCTGCGTTTCCTTTCCTGTGGTGTAGACAGGACCATGGCCAGCAGGACTTTCTGGAATAATGGAAATGCTCTGCGCCTGCACTGGCCCACCTGTGGCTGCTGAGCACAGAATGTTTTCTTGTCACCTAGTGCCACCATGCATGGCTTGTGGTCACTATTTACAAGGTCTCAGAAGGGCCCAGCACAGAGCCTGCTATTTGCTCTCTGCTGCTTGACACAGGTAAATTGAAGTTCTAAAAGCTGTGACTTTGGTTTCTCATGAATATGATGAAAACGTAGTGACCCTAAAGATGTCACTCAGATGCCTGCAGGGACGGAATGCAAGGCTTGGGGAGGCTGATGACACAGGAGCAGGGTGCATGGGTGCCTCGGACTCTGCAGACAAAGGCGTCCAGGCCCTGGGTCCTGAGAGTGGTCTTCGGTTGGGGAGCAACGTGGACTGGTGGTTGGGGGCCTGGGCCATGTTCCAGCTCTGACACCCCACTAGAGTGAGACCTTGATTTTGAGGGCAGTATTCACCCTTTTGGTGCCTGATTTCACCTCGGTGCTAATAATAACACCTGCCTGCTGAGGCGGGAGGGCGGCACAAGTTAACACACGCGTGGTCATGGACTATGGTAAACGCTCAGCAGCTGTCTGCATGTTGTGGTGGTGGCAGCAACAGAACCCTGAGCACACACTGTAGATGCGTGGAGAGAGCAGCCACAGGAGGGGCTTTGTGCTCTGGGAGAGGAGAGGGGAACATGGCCCAGACCAGCTCTTTCCCCTTGGATCTCGTGTGGCTTGGGTGTTAAATGCCTGCACAGCCCCATAAATGCTGAAGGTTCGTCACCACGTGGTGGTGCTGCTGGGAGAGGTGGAAGCTTTCAGAGGTGGAGCCTGGTAAAGGGAGGACAGCAGGGACCCTGGCAACCTCCTGGGTTTCCCTTGCACTTCCTGCCTGCCAGGAGGGGAACAGACCTTGTCATCTGTACGCTCCCACCGTAATGCACTGTGTGGCCAAGGCTCAGAGTAAGGGACCAGGTTTCAGTCTGAAACCTCCGAAACCATGAGCCCAGATACTTCTTTCCTCCTTGCTATCTGATTATCTCCAGAATCTTGTGCCAGCAAGGTAAATCTAACTAACGCAGATCTCATCCTCAGGGGAAATGGACGTTAGTCCCCTGCCCTCTTTACAGCTGGAGGGTTCCACAGGAAATGCCCCAGGCTGTGTTTCCAGTCTGTGCTTAGAGATTTCTGCAGGAGATTCAGAAACTCAGACCCCGTGTAAAGCATGGTGGAATCTAAATTGCAGCTCTGTGCTCTCTGGCAAGACTGGGACTCTTTCCGTCACAAAGGTGGACTGGGTACTGGGCGTGCTGCAGTGCACGCGATGACGGGACTTCCTGCGAGCCCCTGGGGCTGCCTGCTTTGTGTCTCTTCAGGCTCTTCAGGCTCAAAGCTTCCCCACAGTCAGAAGAAGTGGGCTCTGGCACCATGAGGGGCCTCCTCGCTGCCACGATCATCTCAGCGCTGACCATCACAGCTGTAGGTGAGAGAAGCCACGTGGTCCCCTTTTGGGACAAAGACCTCTTTGTCCACCTCACCAGGGCCTGCTGGTTCCTGGCACCCTGGGGACCCCTCACGAGGCTGCTGGGGCCATGGTGTGGTCAGTGGGGAGCATGAGACCCATTCAGATGCCCTGCATTCAGAGAGGTTACTATGTGTCCTTGGTCCAGCTTGGGTCTTCCTGCTGGGGCACAGTGAACGGCGGGAAGGAAGTGACGGCCGTGGCTCTGTGCTGCAGTATGCCGCCACCGGCGGTGTGAAAATTACCCAGAGAGAAGACTTAGCTCAGTGACCATGAGGCCCAGAGGGGCTGTTTCTCCACAGAGCGTCCAGCTGTCAGGGAGACTTGGAGAAGAAGGAGCCCTCAAGCTGAGAGCTCTCTGGCTTTTATTTGGAATCTCAGCGTAAGAGAAAAAAGCAGGAGAGAAGCAGTCTGGGCAGGAGCTGCCTTGAGGCTAGGCAGTGTTTCCTGGGGATAGAGAACAACGTGCCGGACGCAGTACGCTTCACCAATTTAAACTTCTCATTTAGCCATTCAGCTCTCACACAGCTCGTGCAGTGTTGCCCCACACCTTAACCCCTCAGCCCTCCCAGAGCCTGCGTGATTTGCCCCACAGTTGAATCATTTACTTCTCACAGAGCTGGTGTTCTCGTTGCCTTCCGGTTTAATTATTTGCCTGCTTTTGCCCCGTATTTTAACCATTACCCCCTCACAGAGCCTGTGCGCTTTGGTCCCCCCATTTAATCATTCACTCCTGGCCAGGTCCCCCACAGCCCGGACTCATGACATCAACTGTGGGGAGCCCTGGAAGGCAGGGATGCCATCCCGTCCGCGTATCTGACCCCGCGGTGAGCGTGAGCCGGGGGAGGGCTCAGAGTCTGCTCCCTACCTGTCTGCGCATGTTGACTGATGTGACGTCTCTCTCCTCAGAATCCCTGAACTGCACTCAGTGTAATTCATTCACAAACTCCTGCGTCAACGTCAGTGCCTCTGAGTGTCCTCAGAATGCCAGCACGAGCTGTCTCAGCTCCTGGGCCAACTCCTCTCTAGGTGAGCTGGGGAGCGTTGCCCCCACCTTGTCGGGAGCTGAAGAGGGAGCAAAGGAGGCTGGCTGGGGCTGTGCTGTGCTGCACGGAGGGGTCACGAAGGTGACTCTCAGGGGAGGCGGACCACGGGAGTCCGATGGGATCACAGAGCAGGGCAGGGAAGCAGGCGGGGCCCTGCAGTGCCTTGGGTGTTGCTACCCCTCGGCATGCATGCTGGGGGGTGTGAAAAGCAAGAGCAGCTCAGATGAACTATGGGGCAAAAAGGCTGTCTCAGGTGCTGGCCTTTTCCCATCCTTCCTCTTTCTCTTCTCAATCATACTTCTGTTCAAGATGGCCTCGCCAGGCATGGTGATTATAGCCGCAGGACAGAAACCTCTTTCTCAGAACACTGAGAGTTCTGCACACAAAAGCAGGAAGGAAGCGCAGTGCGCGGGCTCTGCCACCCCGGCCCGGGTTAGGAGCGGCGCATTTCCAGTGTACGTCGTGGTGTTTTAAAGTAAATGCATATGCGCATGTGCAGTCACTCCCCCCATCACCACCTCACTATTCAGCTCTGGCAGAAACCTTTTATAACGACCATGTCATGGCCATGCCTAAGAAATTAACCACAATTCTTTAATTTGTTCTGATACCCAAGCCTTTTTACAATTCCTTGGTTGTTTCAAAGATGTCACAGGGCAGGTAGTTCATGGGGTGGGGTTAGGTCTCAAATAAAATCCCCACATTACATTTTACTGTTGAAGCTGTTAATTCTAGTTTCTTTTATAATACTTTCCATTACTTTTTCTTTCTTTCTTTTTTGTTCAGTCCCATTGATTGGTGGGAGAAATGGGGCCATTTTCCGTATCTGACTTGGCTCATTCTCCCCTTGTGGGATCATTTAACTTATTACCCAGTTCCTGGTACTTCTTGTAAATAAACTAGCGCTGTCCAGTAGTGCTTTCTAGAACAATGGAAATGTTGATATCCATTCTGTCCTATTCAGTGTCCACACGTGGGGCTGAAACACTTGAAATTGGGCTACTATGATGAAGGAACTTAATTTTAAATTTTATTTAATTGTGATGAATTTGGACTTAAAATTAAATTGCCACATGCAGTGACTACCATGTTGGCTAGCTCTGGGCTAAAAGCTCACTCTCTAAGCGAGAGGCAGAGGCGGTGCTGTGGATATTCTACTGCACACGAGGCCCACTGCGCCTGCTCCACTGATGTGAGAGAGGCTGAGACTGATTGGCGGGTTGGGCATGTCAGCCTGCATCTGCAGTTCCAGCTTCCCATCAGCCTCTGCCAAGCCTGTGACCCACATCTTTGATAATGCCCCAGAAGGAGGTAGCATCTTTCCGTTTGCAGTGTCTCTCGAACCGCACTGAGTGGAGGTGGCATTTTCTGCCTTTGGTGGAAGCAGTCTCTTCTCAGGCCCCTGCCCTCCTCGGGGCCTGACAGCCTGTGTTTGCTCTTGTGTAGGAGGAAACATCAGCTTGTACCAGGATATGTCCTGCTCAGCGGCCAACTGCAGTGGGGAGACGGATTCATTCCCAGCCTTCACCGTCCATGTGTCTGATGGAGAGCGCTTCAATTTTGGAAGCCAATGCTGCCAAGGAAAAACATGCAATGCCACCAGCGATACCCCGGGTTTGTGCTGGTTGTGGGGCAGCCCCCTCCGGTGTCCTCCAAGCCCTGGCCTTTTGCCATCTGCGCTCCTGGCCGTCACGTGAATGTTGGGAGTCCAAGCAGGTCAGGGCATACCTGGGTAGCACTTGCATCTGACTTAAGCAAGCCAGCACCACCATGCTGCTTTCCCCTTTGCTCAGTGAAGACAGATGTCACAAGCACTCTAATTAGTGCAGGGGGGCATGAGACAGTCAGTGTTCTCAGATGTGGTCCTAGGTCCTCTCTTAAGACCCTAAGCCTTAAAAATTATTGAGGATCCCAAAGAATGCTTGCAATGTAGATTCCACCTATCAATATTTGCTATCTTAAAAACTAAAGCTAAGACATTCAAGAATTTCAATTAGTTCATTCTGACATAGCAATGATTACACATAATGCCCATAGCACCTTTACATAGAAACAGCTACATTTTCCAAGACAAAAATATGTAATGAGAAGAGCAGCATTGTTGTTTCATATTTACGAAGAGATCCTTAGAGTCCACCTTAGAATAAAGCAGCTGGGATCTCCTGTTTGAGGGGTGGTTGTAACCTCCACGTCATGCAGCTTCTGGAGAATGCCACTTCATGCATGTGAGACAAAGGGAATAAAAGAGGAAAAGAGTATCTTTCTGTTTTCCTGAAAGTAGTTCTGACCTTTCAGACTTCCTGTATTGGGTCTCAGATTCTCCAGGGTCCTCCACCACAGTTTGGGAACTGCTGATCTAGACTAAATCCCTCTTTCTGAAGATGAGAAATTGCAACCCAAAAGGCAAGGTTCATTGTCCATAGTCATAAAACATGACAACTTAAGAGCAGAGCTTCTTCTCAATATTCTTTTTTGCACCTAGTTGTAGCATTAAATAATGGCACGTGTTCATTTATTCAATAGATTTTGTAATAGAGCCTTACTTGCTGGTGTTGAGAATAGCCAGCTAACGAGGTCAGCTGTGGGTCAGCACTGGCTTGGACCCTTAGATTTCGTGTCTCAGTCTGCACCCAGCACACTGAATGTCTACAGGGCGGGTCTGTGAGCGGGGTGCATCTCACTCGGATGAGATGGGGTGCCCGAGGGCTGGATGTGAGATTCCCCAAGGATGGAATTGCCCGTCCTCAGCGTCTCCCGGCAGCGTCTTCGCTGGCCTGTCCCTTCCTCCCGGGCAGGGCCGTGTTCTGCACGCTAACACCTCCCTGAGTGATGATTCTTCCTGTGCCCAGCTTCTCCACCAGAAGATCTTTCCAACACGGAGTGCCTTGCTTGTCGCGGGCCTAACATCACATCCTGTGTCGAGAAACCCCGGAAATGCTACAAAGAAGAACGGTGTGTCTCTCTCATTGCCCAGTTTAATAATGGTATGTCTTGGCGTCCCAGCTCATTTATGGGGCTTGAGTTGAAACTGTGTCAGCCTTCCCGGGAACATGAGTTCTGGATAACACAGAATTGCTGTGAGGAGGAGGAGGAGGTTAGGATAACGATGTCTATAGGATGGACTGCTACTGAAGCCTCGCGCTGTGGCTTCTCTTGGGCTGCCTTACACTTGAACTCTGTTCTCCTGTGGCTTAAAATCAAACCACGCTGATTTAATTGCTCTGCCACACTTCTGACACTTACTCCTGGTGGCTGTCATTCTGCAGGTGTGGATGGACGACTTTATCTTCTGTTATGCCCAATTTTTCCCCACCTGATATGGGAGGTGCTGGCTTGTGGTAGCTTGGATCATGTAACAGCAAGTTAGTTTGTGCCTTAAAATCCAATCATTGTCCTTTCCTACAAAAGTAGCTTGATACTAACCATTCTGTGACCTCTATATCTTAGGGCTCTAGGGAGCAGATATTTATTTCTTGCTCATACGGTGGTTCATTTCAGAGTTCAGGGCATACGTCATTTTCATCCTGCAGCTCTGGTCCTTGATCTCCCAGGACGTGGTATTCTCTGCTATATCCCTTGCATCTCACCAGCAGGGAGGGGAAAGTGGCAGTGGGAGAAGGCTGGAAGGTTTCTGTGATTCCCTCCTGCATTCCCTGGGCTGGGACCCAGTCACAAGGCCAGCCTGGCTGCATAGGAGGCAGAGAAATATGGTCTAGAGGTGATCCAGGAAAGGATGGGATGGAACCTAGATGTGAACATCCAGTCCGTCTCTGCCAAAACACAGCTCAGAGTTATGAGAGCTGAAGAGCACGAATGCCCAAGTACAATTTGAAGCCAATTTTTGTTAAATGTCAATTCTAGTGATTAACTGTAATCATGGATTTTTCAGTAGAGCAAAGAAATTATTGTGAATTTCTTTTCACTTCTTTTTAAAGATAGAATTTGTTTTTACAGATGGTTTAGATGGTTTAGAAGGTCCCATCTACACCTGCACCGCATGCACAGGCTCCCCTGTTGTCACTCCCCCCACACACTGGAGTGGTATGTTCTGAACAAGTGCTGACCCTGCGCTGACATCATTATGAGCCAGAGGAGTTCAGTCAAATTGTAGTTTCACTGCCTTAAAAATCCTCCATTCTCCTCACTCCTGTCCAGAAGATGCCGGCAACTGCTGATCTATTTACTGATCTAGAGTTTGCCTTCTCCAGAGTGTCTTATAATTGGACTCACTGTGTAGCCTTTTCAAATTAGCTTCTTTTCCTCACTGATAATACATTTATCACTCTTTATTGTTTTTCTTTTTGGTGCTGGTGATTGAACCCAAGGCTTTGCACATGCTAAGCATTATCTTTTCCACTGAGCTACACCCCAGCAAAAACCCCATTTTCTTTTAAAATTCCTGTGATGTTGCATGGCTGTGGTTTTTAGTTCTAAATCTGAGTCCAAGGGCAGCAATGACACTGAAGGCCTTTCTCTGCTCATCGTGTTTCCAGTGTCCTTTGGTGTGAAGGGTGGAGACTTTTCCTCAGTGTTTGAGTGAGGTTGAAAGCAGACAGATGAAAGCCAGCCTTGATAAAATTTTCCTTGCTCTTTTTGTTACGCTTTTAGGGGTGCACCCAGCAACGCCCCTTCCCACTCACAGCAGCTCAGCATCCTGCCCTGACACTTTCTATGAGACAACATATCGCTTTTTTTCTGCAATTTGGAAGTGCAGAGTCACTTCATGTGCTTGGGTCCCCTCTACCTTCTGAGAGCTTCCTGTGTCCCAGGGCTGTTTGAGTTGCAGCTAATAGGGCAATAGCAAAACATAGTAACTTTTGAATAAAAAGTGCTGCTATGATAACCCCGTTTTTCCTAATGTCCTAGGCCTTTCCTAGGACCTTAATCTCAAAACCATGATTAAACATAACTCAGATTTCAGGTAAAGACACCAGGTTTTCCCTAGGTGCCTTCTTTTTATATTTCCCTTTTCTCGGGGCATCTTGGTTACTTTTTTCTCATTGCTGAGACAAAACACCTGATGCCCAAAATTAGGGAAGGAAAGGTTTATTTCTTACAGTTCTAGGAGGTTTCAGTCCATACTCAGTTGGTTCCAAGGCAGTGTGGCGTGGCGGGGCAGGGCTGCCATTCATGGCCGCCACAAACAGCAAGGCACAAACAGGCAAGAGAGAGAAGACACGCCTTCTTCCCACCCTTACATTGTATGTTGGCTCCATACCTGGGTGGGTGCAACACTCACATCGCCAATCCCAGTGCCAAACAACAAACCAAGCACAAATACCAGACTCAGCCCCCAGTCCATGATTACATGAGGCTTAAGTGGGGACCTTCCAAGCACGCTATCACACAGGGAAAACTCAGACAGGGAAAAGTCAGAGCCAGAGGAGGGGGACGACAGCAAACCTGGTAAGGGAAAGAAAGGGGAGACCAGGTACAAATCCCCTCCTGCGTGGAGAGCATGGGGCTGCCTTCCAAACCTGTTCCTGCTCTGCACGCACCACCACACAGGAGCCCAGGAGGTGCAACTCCAGGTCCAGCTCTGGTCTTCACTTGGAGCTTTGACCCACAGTCCACCTCTCAGCCCCAGTTTGCTCAGGGTTTGGTGCAAGAGGGGTGCTGGCCTGGCCTCCACAGTCCCCCTTCCACTGCTCTTTGGTGTTCTGGGTTTCTTTCCCCTACATGGGCTTCAGGGTCAGACCAGCTCTTATAGGTCACGACACTGTCACCTGCAGGCAGAGCCAAGAGCAGGCCAGGTGGGTGGAGGGTGGGGACTTGGGGAGTCCTTATGACTGACTTGCATTCACAGCCACTGAGACTCTCGTGCTGAAAGGCTGCTCCAATATCAAGACCTCCACCTGCCAGCTCCTGTCTGCCGGACACCAGATGGCCGAGGGACTCACCTTTGAGAGAGTTGAATGTACAGATGCCTCCTTAGTTGCCACCTCCGAACCAAGCCTGGGCTCCAGAGCCTTCCCCAACCCCTTGGCCCTTGCCAGTCTCTTTCTTCTGGAGCCGCTGTTCTGAGGTCCAGGACTCTGTCCTTCTTGTGTCCCATGAGTGCCACTGTCATTGCTCAGTGGGTTGGAAATTTCAGGACCTTCAGGTAATGCTGCTAACAGTGCTGATGTCTGTTATTAAAGTGTTGATGTTCTCACTGGCTAGTTCTGTGCTGATTATTCTGGACTAGGATGGGCTTGATTTGAGCCACCTCCCACTTCTGGATGGAAGTGGCATCCTTGTTTATGAAATAGGAAGCTGCTTGTCTCATAACCTGGAGGAGGTCCTTGCCTCTAGCCCATGTTGCTTCTGTGAAGTTGACCCTTTGCTGGTATCTGCTACCTCCAACCCTCAACTCTGGGTCCCACCATCACCATCCCCATACTCACACACAGGGGTGCCCTAGCTGAGCCCCACAATACCCTGTGTTGATCTCAGTGCCAACACTGAAGCTACAGTGAGTCTTTGGTCTTGGCCAACATCAAGTTCTTCAATAATCATCTTGTATGTGGCCAGAGACTCACAGTGTGTGAAGAGGACAAGAATGTCACCACAGGCTCCTCTCTCCATGGGGGCTCCTACAGGATGTGTGCAGAAAGGCTGCTGAAGACCAGAATACTCCCAGCAGGGCTATCCTCCAGGCAGGGGCATCCTCAAGTTAACTGGTGTTATGGTGTACATCCAGATGTCCCCCTAAAGCCTCATGTACTCATAGGTATGTCCTTTGAAAGGTGATTGGACCATAGGGACCTTAGAGCTGACTTGTTATGAGGTACATTTTGGTTGGAAGAGGTAGATCAATGGGATGTGGCCCAGAAGGGTTTATCTCCTTCCTCAGCTCCTCTCTTGGTTCTTGGCTTCCTGTCCACCATGCTGTGAGCAGCTCTCCTCTGCCATGCACCTCTGCCATGCTGTCCTGCCTTGGAGCTAGTCCACCATGGACTTAACCATGAGCCAAGACAAACCTCTTCTTTAGTTGTGCATGTTGGATATTGTGTCTCGGCAAAGAGAAAAATGACTAAGACAGTATGCAACAAGCTGGGTTCATGTCTGGCCTAAGATGTCTTCCTACAGCCATATGTAGAATAGACTGTAGATCCCAATGTCTTCCCTCAGAGAATTTGCAATCAAAACAAAGCCATCGAGACTGTATCAAACAGCAAGAAAACCATTGGGTCCACTACACACAGAGGTTCAAATTTAATAAATAAACTGGACCTTAGGTTGGACTTGAATGAATGGAATTTGGTGTAATAAAAATTTTTAAAGATATAAAACAATATGAGTCAAAACAAAACAAAACAAAACAAAATGATATGGGTCTGACCCGGTACCCCCCAAAAATTTAGTTCTTTGAAAAGATAAACAAAAGTAACAAGCTCTTAGACAAGCTTAAAAAAGATGGAAAAAACATTTATATCAACCTAGTCAGAATTAATAAAGGTGAAGTCACAACCAATGCTATTAAATTCTGATTATTATATGAAACTACTTGAAAACTTACATTCCAATAAATTGGAGAACCTAGAAAAAATACATACATTTCTAGGCATATATAAATTACAAACACTGAACAAAGAATATATAAAAAACCTAAACCAATGAATAAAAATCCATAAAATATAGGCAGTAACAAAAACCCTACCAACAAAAGAACACCTAAGTTCTCAAGAGTTCACCACTAGATTTTGCCTCAATATCCAAGAAGTTATGCCAGTACTTTTCCATAAAATTGGAAGGGAAAGAACACTAACAAACTCATTCCTTGAAGCTTGCATTACCTTAACATCAAAACCAGAAAAGGACTCAGCAACAACACAAAATAAGAAAAAAACCACAGGCAGATTTCCTTAATGAACATTAAAGCCAAAATCCTCAACATGGTACTTGAAAGCAGAATGCAACAAATTAGTAAAAAGATCATACATCATGACAAGGCGGGCTTCATTCCTGGAATGCAAAGATGATTTGGTATTCACAAACCAGTAAGCGTAATACGGTATATAAAAAAAAGGTTTAAAATCACGGGACAATCTCAACATATGCAGAAAAAGCCTTTGACAAAATCCAATATCCATTCATGATAAAAATCTTGATTATAGAAAGACATACAAAAACCTTAGCTTGCTAAATTTCCAATTAACAAACGTCTTCCCATCTACTATAACTTCTTTAATTTTTTTCAATATTATGTTGTAGCTTTTAGTGTGCAAGTCTTTTACCTTGTTGCCTACATTTATTCTTAAATATTTAAAACATCTGGATAGCATTCTAAGTGAAATTATTTTCTTAATTTCTATTTTCATTTTAGTATATAGAAATGCAATTGGTACTATATTCATCTTATAGTCTGAATTTGGTTAATTTGCTTCACAGCTCTAATGTTTGGATAAATGCATCTTTAAAGATATTTCTATTTGTGAATAAAATTAATTTTAGTGCGAGTGAGGGGTTCTATTTTTTTGTTTCTTTCACATTTTTCTTTCGCTTTTGTTCTGGGGGTTGACCCCAAGGGCACTCATTCATCTATTCTCCCTGTCCTTGTGTCCTGTACCTCAATTTTGAGTTCTTGTCTGCTGAATGTTGCAAATATTTCATCCCAATCTGTCAACTGTGGCTTTGTATATGGCATTTTTTTAAAGTTAAGATTAATTAATGTCATATTGTTTGAAACTCTTGAGCACTAAATGTTGAGTGTGTTTATTTTCTTCACATTTGGGAAAACCAGGTTGCACAATCAGAGACCACCATCATGACAGAAAAACACTACTAGCCTCTTAACCTGTTACTCATTAAAAGCACGGTTTGCATTTTCTTCTAAGGTAGCTAGGGACTTAAGAATAGTTTTTGGTAAAAACTGTGACTCTTCATTTGGGCCTGAAGATGCCCAATAAGTAACTAAAAGCACAATAGAGTTTGCTCTTCATTTAGTAAAACTCTTTGTCAAGTCCTTTTTGGCTCTGCATAGAGGTATGGTAATCATTTAGGGTGTATCCACCTAAAAGTTGGCCAAACAAGCTAATAGTCTTAAATTTACGAAGACTAACTCACCCTTCTTCAAGATAGAGGGCACTGGTCAACAAGAAGCAAAGACCTCCTGTGAGTTGGCACCATGCGCAGGCTGACAGGAAGAGACAGACGCCAGCCCTCTTCTGTGAGTCAGCACCATTGGCAGCCTGCAGGGGAGAACAAGAAGTCAACAAGAAGCTAAGACCTCCTGTGAGTCAGCGCCATGTGTGGGCTGACTGGGGAGAGTCAGATGCCAGCCCCTTCTGGCATGCGGGCAGGGAGACAAGACAAACCAAACTTCCTCCCCTAGCCCCTCATAAGCAACCGGCTGATGTGGAGAAACACAGGTTGTGGTGACAGCTAATGCAGTAAAATACAACTTAATGCTTGTAGTGTTTAGTGTTTCACTGACTTTGAAGCCCTAAAGCTGGTAGTCTAATCATCTATTAAGATGGTAACAATATGCCGCGTAACATATATGAGGGATCTCCTTCTGAAGGTAGTAGCCATTGTTAATTCTCTATTATCTTGTTTCAAAACCCTGTATCATTGTTACTGTTTTGTTTGGTTGGGTTTTATTCTGTTTTGTCTCATTTGATTTTATTATATCTGATGGCATGGGCGGCTATTTCAAAGATAACAATATGTATTATGGTAGCCATTTTGGATTTAGAATTATCTTGTTTTGAAGTCCTGGATTACATTCATTGTTTTGTTTTTATTTATTGATTCTATTCTGTTCTGTTTTATTTGATTTTACTATGTATGTAGGTGTAGGCAGCTATTTTGAAGACAACGAGGGGCATTATGGTAACCATTGTTGATTACTTACTACCTTGTTTTGAAATCCTGTGTCACACTGTCTTGTTTTGACTGGCTTTATTCTGTTTTATTTTGCTTGGTTTTATTTTTTTTTAAATAAATTTTAAGAAAAGATAGAGGGTACCAAGGTAAAAGCAACTAAAGCTATTATTTGGATTTACAGGGATATCCAATTATCAACATTTACAATGTCTCCAGAATCTCCTTCCCCCAAGTGATGCCCAAAGGTGTCCAGTCACCTTGGATTCCAGCACAGCTTCACATGACTGAGACTGCCCCAAGCACAGCGGTCTTCTTATATGAACGCAGTCTTCCTCAGGCCATGAGGTTTCCTCCAGAGCTGTGAAACCAGGGCAGATGGTGGATAGCCAGAACCCAGCCCACCACACTATACGCCTGCTCTCTTTGGTTTGTTAATAGATCAGCCTGACCCTTGTCTTCAAAACTGTTCCCCTTCAGTCCTCAAAGGGAGCACATTCCCTACTTTCTCTTACTTTCCTTTGTTAGGGGGCCAGCTGGATCTTTGCAGATCTGTCCCCACCTTTTCTTTTCCAGTTAAATACTTTTCTTCTAAATTTATACAAAATGCCTCGGTTTTAATTTCCATTGTCATTAGAACCAGGATCTGTATTAACTGGTGACATAAGCACTCTGATACATCTAATATCACATGCGGGTCTATAACTATGCTTAAATGAATTCATTTCCACTTATTTTAATTATTGATTTTTTTTCAAAGAAAAGCATAAAGTACAACGGAAATTAAGCATAAACTTCTGAACAGGAGGTACAATGCTATGTTTTGGTTGGAGAAGTAAAAAACAAGACACTGTATTTATTTTAGTATCACACATATTATTTTTGTAGAATTTACCTTTTATTTATACATTATTTCTTTAACCATTCTATACATGTAATAGATTTCTTTTGTCTAATTTTATTGCTGAATATTTCTAGCATGGTGCTCAATAGCTCTATCTCAGCACTATTAAGTATCTTTAGGCCTAGGATTTAGGTCTAAGGATCAATATTAGGCTTCTTTATTAACTGCTCTCTCCTCTCTCCAGTCCTCTTCCACTTTGCTTGCGGCAAAGCATCACGGGAGAGCAGAGGTGGGGCAAGGGTAGACAAAGAAGAGGTTTTGTCCTGAGACCTGATGAATTTTCTGGTTTGGTTTGCAGTTCCTCTGAAGTTCTGGCACTATCTGCCTTCAAGTTACACAGGCACCATGGCTTTGCAGATGTAGATTTAAATTTTCCCAGTATGTTGATTTGGGAAGATATACAGTCCTGGGAATTGCACCACTAGGTGGAGCCATTGTATTTAGCTACCAAGAAGGTAGTGCAAAGCTGGGGACTTAAGAGAGCCTGGATGCTGAAAAGACTAGCATTAAAATGAAACCAAAGACTTTGTGCAAATCGGGTGTGGTGACGCACGCCTTTAATCCCAGCACTCGGGAGGCTGAGGTAGGAGGAGCATTGTGAGTTGGAGGCCGGTTTGGGCTACAACGTGAGCGCAAGGCCGGCCTGAACTATGTAGTGCACCCCTGAATCAAAAACTAGGGCTGGGTGTTTGGCTCAGTGGCTTAAGCACCTGCCTGGCAGGCGTGAGGTTGTGAGTTCGATTCCCTGGTGCCACAAAAAAAAAAAAAAAAAAAAAAAAGACAATTTCAAGTCCAAATATACCTTTAGGTCATCTCAGATATTGCACAGACACTACCTTTCATAGGCTCAAGGATGCAAAGCTATAAACATTTCAGCTGTGAAGAGAACCCTTAGGGTAGTCTCTCACTGGAGGATGTCTAGGGAACTGTGTCCTAAAGCTCAGCTATGCAAGTAATCAGAGACCATCACAGCCATGGCCCAACAGGACCCTGGCTGCTACTTCAGCAAGCAGCCAACAATGGCAGCATCCACATGCTGCTTGTTTTTCAGGCATGCAGAATGCAAGAGTTCTGGGGTTGCAAAGGCTTCCCTGCAGACTTCAGAAGTTCTGAGAGACCAGGCAAAAATGTGTGACAGGGTCACAATCCTTGGCTGGAGTCTCTGACAGAATGTTGCATAAAGCTGTGAGGATGAAGCCCAAGTTGCAGTGAAGACCCTGGAAGCCAGAGATGCCCGGAACATGGGGTGTCTGCCAAGGAAGGTCTCAGACAATGACAAAAGCCAGCCTTGGAGAGAAGCTACGTGGACTGCTTTCAGGGAAGCAGTTGAACAAATCGTGTCGGGAGAGGGCAGCCCAGCATGCTGAAGTTGAGCTCGGACTGCAATATAAGTGGGACTGTGAGGACAGTTTGATTTTGTTTTTGCAATGATACAGGTTTTTGTTGTTCTCTTTTTTTCTCTTTTGCTCTTTCTTTTTACAATTGTCCTCTCTTTCCCTTTTTCTTTCATTTTTCTTTTCTCCCTTTCAGTCAGCATTTGGTATCTTTATATGTGCAAACGAGAATAAGAATTAATCTAAATACTGCCTTTCATTGTCAAGTCAGAGTAACCTCACCCTGTGTATAGATGATCCAAACATAAGCTATCAACATATTAACAGGTTCTGGTGTACTCACAGCTTCCTTTGCTGTCCAATTACACTTTCCCTCCTCTGCTTCCATTCTCCCACCCCCACAAGTATTCTCTCAAATCTCTTCAGCATTGGCACTTTACTCCATTCATCAAAATATTCCATCAGAGTCTGATCTTCTGCCTGTTTTTAATCTATGTATCAACATTTCTCTCTTTTTCTTAGGGTTTTTTATTTTAAAAGGAATAAAAAAGAACAGTAAAGTGAAACAAAACAAAACAGTGAGAGGACAGTAGGAAGTCCACAATCATTACTATAGTGCATAATCTTATCCTCTAACTAGTTACTCAGGCTACAAGCCCCAGTCTTGTGAAGTGCAATCAAATAACTTCAGTGTCACGTTGCTTCCTTTCTTCAGTTATCACCTCAGCCTGTGTGCATCTGGTTGCTTCTGGGGTAGGTGGGGTGGGAGGCAGAAGGTGGAGGTGGTTTCCTTGAGGCTTCTCCCCAGCCAGCAAGGCCTCCACTGGCACATGTGGAATCTGCATGGCTTCCTTCCTGCTTCTTCCCATCCAAAAGTGCCTCTGCTGGCACACGGGGAGGCCACACAGCTTCCTTGTGCTTCTCCTTGACTGACAGGGCTTACGCTGGCACACAGGGAGGACACAAGCCTTCCTTGCTGCTCCTTCCTGGCCAACAGCGCCTTTGCCAGCGCACAGGGAGGCCTCATGGCTTCCTTGTGCTTCTCCCTGGTGGACAGGGCCTCTATCAGCACACAGGGAGGCTGCATGGCTTCCTGGCTGAACCTGCCTGGCCAGTACCAGTAGGGCCTCTGCCGGCTCATAGGGAGGCTGCACGGCTTCCTGGCTGCTTCTTCCCAGCCAGTAGGGCTTCCACTGGCACACAGGGAGGCTGCAGTGATTCTCTGCTCTTTCTCCCCATCTGGTAGGGCTGCCACCCCTGGTTTTCTTATTTTTGCTGGATTCCTGAATTATCTGTCTCCAGGGGTTTCAAGTCTCAGTTTAGATCCTTTCTGTGTCCATGGGACCCACCTCTCTCCTCCTGCTCTTCCTCATATTGCTGTATTGCAGGGTCTGGACACCGAACTTGGAAAGGTTCTTTCTCTTTTGCTCACCACTCCACCATTTTCCCAGAAGTCTTGGTATCTCTCTTTTCACCTCCACCTTCTTACTGATGCACTCCCTTCCCTTTTCTCTTTCTTTTTGCCTCCTGCTCCCTCCACATCCAATCTACCCATTAATTGCAGTATAACACAGTATGCATGGGGAATGGATAAAAGGGAAAAATTCTTAAAAGAAGTTCTAATGCACATGATTGATGTACAGTTAGATGTGTTGATGTTGGTCTAAATAATAGAGATTCTCTTCATGACGCTTAGCAACCAGGTCTTATCCCATTGTCACCAGGCTGGAGCTGAGAGTCCTCAGGACCAAAATAATCACACTATCCCACCCTTCTGTGGAGTAAGCTTCCAAGTTTACTGACTCTCATCATGGAAAAAGAATTTTCAGGACACATCAGTAAGAAAAACGAGAAGGGTTTATTAAACAGAGATTTCCAGACACACTCAAGAGCAAAGATTGGAAACTCAGAGAGATGAGTCACATTGTGAGCCAGAACTGAGTATATTTCAGGGGTGTCTTCAAAGTGGATGACTTATGAAGTGTATTTCCCTGTCTGTCAGGTTACCCATCTGGCAGGTTATTTCAGAGTGCAAACCATCTTCATTCGAGCAAAGTTGATCTGCTGCCCAGCAATATTGCTACTTCCTTGAGGGTAGAGAATGTGTAATTTACAAGTAAAAAGGACAAGTCCAGAGCCAGGATTTTCAGGCTTATTGTGTCTTTAAGACCTTTAGGAATTTTTTGGATAAGTTACATTTAAGGGAAAAATGCTTGAGCAAATTGCGTGCCTTGAAGCTGCAGTTTAAAATACTATTTTAAAATCTTGATTTCCTTGTTTCCTTTCTGCTAGTTTTTATTTGTTCTATCCTTGCTATTAAACTGAGTAGGTTGAAGAGGTAGATAAGTACTAAAATCCAAACAAAGGTCATGTCACTGGGAAGCAGACACTAACCAAACACATCTTTACTCTAGGACAAAAGTCTTCCACTCTAATTGAACCTCAACACTCAGTGCAAAACAATAGAAACATAAAAAAAAAGGCAAAAAAAGCCTCTAAAACTCTCAATTCCCCAAAAGCTGATCCAAGAGGTAAACACTGCAGGGAAATTAAAAACAAATGACGGAACTGTATTAAGTGATAAAAGAAGAAACAACAACAAATCCAGATCTATAAAGTACTGGTAGAGTACAAAGATGATACAACTAAGTGGATAACAGACTTATAAACAAAATTATTAGTGAGTTTAATGAAGACACTAATAACCTGGCTCATACAAAACATGAATAACATGCATAGCAAAGAATTGGAGTCCATGAAAATGTACGAATTAAGAATACAGGCGACAAAATCCTATTGAAAGTCTGAGCAGCCCAAGTGGCCATGGTGAAGAGAATGTGTAGGACTGGAAGACGGGGCTGACACAGGTGATCACACACGCAGAGATATCTTAAAAACAACAGGAGATCATGGGAAATGGCTCTGACAACTGCAGGATAATGCAAAGAAGACCAGCTTAAGATTAATAGGAATTAGAGAAAAATCAGATGGCAAAAGTGGCACAAAAAATCTGTTTACAAAAATAATAGCAGAAAACTTTCCAAGCAAGGGAAATAATTCAATATATAGGTAAACAAGGCAACGGAACCCTAAAGAACATGAGAAGAGAAGAACTTCCTCATGGTATATCATAGTCACAATCCTGGAAATCCAACAGAAGGACACAACCTTAAAAGCTGTTAGACTAAAACAACAAAATTACCTATACAGATAAACCTACAATAATCACTGAAGATTTCTCAGTGTAAACCTTAAGGGCCAGGAAAACTTGAAGTTTTTCAAGCTCTACAAGACAAATGCACAAACAAAAAAATACAAAACCCCTTTCAATTCCAATTTATATATCCTGCAAAACACTGCTTCAAAATGGGGGCAAAATAAGACCTTCCATGACAAAGGGCATTGAAAGACACTCATGACCACCAAATCAGCACTCCAAAAAATATACAAGGTTGTCCTAGATGGAGACAGTAAAGACATCAAAGCAAAAAGGTCCATTGGAATGAATATAGCAAGCAAGGTAAGCTGCTGAGCAAAAGGGAAAATTAAGGGAATCAGCAACAGAGAAAAAAATGCAATGATAGTAATCAGTCAATATCTTTCAGTATTAACTCACAATGGAAGTGGTCATAACTACTTAAGTAAAAGACGCAGATCAGCTTGGATTAAAAAGCAAAACAAAATGATATGCTGCAGGCAAAAGACACACTTAATTCAAAAGGAAATTCACAGACTAAAAATTAGTAGGTGGAAAACAATATTACATGCAGTGAGGGCTCCAGAACAAGGAAGACTTTAAGTCAAACCCTTTTGTAAGAGGCAAGCAAGATCAGTACATATTGGTGAAGGGAAGAGATAGCAACTGTAAATGTACGTATCAGATACTGGCACACCTGTTTTCATGAAACAAACACTGTTGGACAGAGTAGATCAGATAAATATCAACAAAATCATAATGGGAGGTCTAAATACCACACCATCACAGATAGAGCTACTGGACCAAAAAAACCAAAAAAACAAAAAAAACCTCAGAGCTAAACCACACTTTTAAGCAAATAGACTTATTACAAATTTATAGAGTGTTCTACCTAAGAACAAAATAAACATTCTTCTCAGCAGCAATTGGGACTCTTTCCAAAAGAGACCACATACCAGCCCTCGAAGGATCCTTATATAAATACATACAATGAAAAGGAAAATCACTGTATGCTCAGATCATACCACAACAAAGCTAGAAATCTATGGCAAAAGAAACCACAGAAGACTTGTAAATATACAGAGGTTAAATGAACCATCTTACTCATTTGTTTTTGCGTGAATTTTACCTTTCTGAACTGCATTTTCTTGGACAGCTGTCACAATGGTAAAAGGAATAGTAGGTGAGCATATTTGTTAATTATAAAACCCTAAGCCAATTCTGCTGTTAATTATTGGCCTAGGATAAACTAAAAAAATTTAAAAATTCTGTTTAACAAATTAAAAAAGAGCTTAGACCTGTAGTTGAACTAACTGGCTGAGTTGTCCTGTCTCTCCCCTGACAGTGTCCAGAGCCCGTGGTGAGGGGTCTCACACGTGCGGATGCCTGCGTGAGCCTTGTGCACGCTCACAGCCACAGCAGGCGTTCTTAGTGGGGACACCTCGCCGCCTCACCTTGTACTGTATTTCGGTCCTTCCTGAACCCCCTGTGGATTCTAACATAACACCGTGGGCATCTAGTGAAGGTCTTCTGACTGACTTGGCAGATTTTCTACATGAAAGTATTAAGCAAATCTCCATGAATGGAAAATGTACAAAGTCCCCCTACGTAATCTGTTTGCTTTTGCAGATACCAGCCCACAAGAATGAACTTGCCAGCTGTGCGGCTTCCTCCGCTTTCCTGTAAATGCCTGCATTCCGGGAAGCTGAGGTCCACACGGCAGGAGTGGCACGCGGGCACGGTGAAGCAGGGCTCATCTTTGAACCCGCTTTAGGTGCCTCCTTTTTCTCAAGCGTTTTCTTATATTTCTAGATTTCTAGTGTTAGGTCCTTTTGAAGACTTTTGTCGAGATGTAATTCATGCAGCACAATTCACCCTAAAAAGGCTGAAGAGTCTTAAGTCTCCTGCAGCCAGCGCAGTCTCCCTCACAACTGAGTGGAGGGCGCCCTTCAGTGTCTGGCCGGGCTGCGGCCTCCTCCGCAGGTCACACACTGGGCGCTCCTCCGTCCAGGCCCGCACGATGGGGAGCAGCACGGTGGACAGGAGGTGGCTCCTTGGGAACACATTTTGTCCTGCTTCTCTCAAGCAGCTCCTTTGGGTTCTGCCCACTGAGGAAGGACGCCAGACTCCCTACCTTGTGGAACTTTGGGGCTCCGTGTCCTGCACCCTACGCCCTTTCTTTCAGACCCATTCCCTGCAGGACCTTAGAGAAAAATCTGCAAAAAGACTGCAAAATCAGAAAATATATGCACTCAGCTTACACCAGATTGCTTTTGCTCAGTCTCTGTCCCAAGCCCAAGAGCACAAGTGAAAATGTTACCTTTGCTTTCTTTAAGGCGAAGGTGAGGGTTACTTCGCATGGAGAGAGCCGGGTCGCATGCGGGGAGGACGGGTGGGGTGAGGTCCGTTCTCTTTGCCGCGGCGTGGGGTGTGAACCTGGTCCCGCCAGCCCGCTGCTCTCAGCCTCAGCTTTCCATCTGCATGAAGTTCAGCCGTGCCTCCCGCACAGGACGAGGCGCAGGCCCCGTGTGCGTGTGACACGCAGGGAACTTCACCCTCATCTGCACGGGAGCAGAAATGGCAGCTGCCTGCTTCCCGTGCCACGAGGGCTGGTCGGGCCACTGGGCCGGCTGCTTTTCTATGAGTCCCCGGCCGCAGCGCGCAGTGGTCACGTTCACCGCGGGGAGTCTGCACCCCTGCTCTGCACACGTTCATTCTATTCCGTCCCCTCTTCCTCCCCTCCCCCAGCTCCCCGCAACTCTTCTTCCCGTCCCCATTTGCAGAAGCTCTGCTTCCTTCGTTTCTCTGCAGTTCTTTTTCTATAAATCCCCTTGCCCTTCCTTCCCTCCTCCCTCCCTCCATGTCTTGTTCCCCTTCCCGTTTGAAACAGATCTCCCTAACTCCTGGTATCTGTCGGGAAAAGGGATCCCTTCTTCATTGCCGGTGGGAGTATACACTGGTACAGCCATTATGGAACTCAGTATGGAGATTCCTCAAAAGCTAGAAACAGAAATGCTACTTGGCCCAGATATTCCTATTTTTGGTATCTTTCCAAAAAAATGTTATAGTCATCATACCACAGTGAGACATGCATAGCCATGTATACAGCAGCACAATTTATAATAGCTGAGTCTTCAAAAAACCCCATATGCCCACCGACAGAGGACTGGATAAAGAAAATGTGGTGTTTGTACACAATAGAGTACTACTTTCCACAAACAAGGGTAAATTTGAGGCATTTTTAGGTAAATGGATATACCTCGTAACCATGTTGTTAAATGAAATAAATCAGACACACAAGTTTAAAAGTCACACTGTTTCTCTTCTATGAGAAAACAAATGTATAAATAAGGAGCAATCCTGGGAAATTGGTACATGAACATAATGCAGCTTCATTCTTTCTTTCGTTCTGTTTTCTTCCCCTCCCTCCATCCCTTAGGCAAAATATTTGTATCCCTGTTTTCCTATTATCTACCTTTTATTTTGCACTTTATTTATGCTTTTCTCACAAAAAAGAAATAATGCAATAAATCAGGCTGTTTGTCTGATTTATTTCACTTAACATCGTGGTCTCAAGGTGCATCTATTTCCTACAAATGACTCACGCTTATCCTTCTTTTCGGTAGAGTTGTACTCCATCGTATGTAAATACACATTTTTTAATCCAGTCATCTGCTGATGGACCTGGAGGCCACTGCACCTGTTGAAATGCTCTGCGTCTGGCAGGGACCCTGTGGGTGGGAGCATCTGGGAGCTAGGACACAAGATGAGCTCACACCTTGTTTTCCTGCTGCTGTCAAAACCAAAGTCACATGTGACGGGGGCCCAGATTCACAGAAGCCCCCAGAGGCTTGGACCCCAGGAGAGTCCCAGAGTCCTCCACAGCCCTGCAGAGGCGGGAAGTGTACATCTTCATCCTCACTACCACCTGACTGAGGGGTCAGCTTTCCCCTCTGGGAAGTGGGGGCCTCACGTCACAGCACAGCCCCCATCCTGTCGGTGGCACCCGCGGATGTGTGAGAGTGCTCCTCGTTTCATCACCCACCTTCACCGTGTGCCTGTGAGTCCTGCTCACAGGTCCTGGTGACGGCTCAGTTCGGGCTCTCCCACACCTTAGGAGACTTGTGACTATATTCATAGAAAACTGTGATCCTGTGTGGCTCGGTTATTTGTGCATTATTTTTGAGTGAGAAGAACTCCAGGGGATCCGCCAGCCTGCTCCAGTCCCAGAGCAAAACAGTGTTGCCACCCCACTTCTGAAAACTAGCAAAGCCACCAGCTCCTTCCCTGGTCACAGCTGTGATGCTGCTGTGCATGCTGGATGCATGCGTGCACACACACACACACACGCACACACACATGTACACACACACATGCACACATGCACACACATGCACACACATGCACACACACATGCACACACACACACACATGCACACACACAGTGTGGTTGGCATATATGGCGAAAGCTTCAATTAAAAGGAACTCATATAGTAAAAGACATATTTCCAATAATCCCCTTCAAAATCTCCCCCTTACTTCAAGCACACTTGTCCCATCATCCTTCCACCTTCTGAAACAGTTCTGGGGTCCTCTCTCCCGAGTGTCTTTACGAGATGTGATTAAAAACTACAGTGGACGCTAATGCCAAGTCCCATCCAGAGGAAAGGCAGGCTCATAAAAACATTACCATGAGCCCTCATCTACCTTAGTCACTGCATCTGGCACTGGGTTTCTTGTGGACTGTCCTGAATTCAAAACAACCGTGAAGGGCACACATTTTGAATCGGTTTAGGACATCAAAGCAACCAGTGCAGCAAAGACTCTCATGAAAGAGAAATGCAGAGCTGCTGCAGAAAGTGGCCAGAATGATGGGATCAGTGAGTTGGAAGTGAGGAGGACGATTTTGATGGGAATTTGTGCCAATGTCTTTTAATTTTAAAAGTCTTAAAAGTGTAAACATTTCCTGTGTTGTTAGACTGTACTTTATATACTTACTACTTTTTATTTGTTATAATTCTTTGACATCTGAGCAACGAAATAAAATGAACTGTGCCTTTTTTATTCCTGCAGAGTCAATGCCCCTCTCAGGGCTAACCAATTCTACAGGACACCAGAGGGGTTGGCCTTGAGTGTGTCTTCGATATGCAGAGTCGGGATTCCAGAGCCAGACCTCCTCTCTCCAGCCCAGACACTTCGGGGTGTTATTTCTCTGCTTCAATCACCCTAGGTCACACAGCAGGCACGAGGGGCCACCAGAAGTGTCCAGACTGCCAGACTTTAGCTGTTCACACTCCCCCATGTGGTCTGTCCCACGTGGCTCTGTGTGGCCTGCTGTGGCCTTGTTTTGACACTGCGTAGGACATTTGTTGGGCTGAGCCTTTCCTTGGTCCCCTCAGTGGCCATGTGACTCGTTTCATCTTAAAAACCCAGGAAACATCTTGCTCATATAGTCAGGGCCTCCACGGAAAACTAGTTGCCAAAAAGATGGCGTTGACCTCTTCAATTCAGGAACTGTGTTTCTATTTCAGACTTCAAAGCGATATCAGTGTATACTAGTGGGGGAAAAGGCTCAGAGCAAGTAATGCAGATGACCAAGTTGAACTATGTAGTGTGACACCCCGTGGTGTTTTCCATAGGGCTTAAGAGCTAAACGAAAGCTGTGAGTGGTAAGAAATCGCCATTCTCAGGTCCACAGCAGCAGGAGCAGTGGCTCCCCAGGGGGCACCCCCAAGTGCTCATGCACGTAGGCTTAGCAGGCGCCCAGGGCGCAAGAGCAGCAAATCTGGGGAGCTGTGCCCTGAGGGCCGGCAGCGTGGAGACTGCACCTGATGGGATTATCCAGGGACAAAGGGAGCTGGGTGCGAAGGAAAATTTCCCAAAACCAATGTTAAACCATAGGGCTTGAGCCACATAATGACTTGACACATACGGTAATAAATCTGTATTTATACACATGCTCTATGTGCGTGTGAGTTTATATGGGCTACCTGCGCTCTTCATTATTTGTCACAAAAGCAGAGAGGGGCAATGGCACAGGGTGAGGTGGATGGCAGGTGCTGTCAGGTGAGCCTTGGCAGGGACACCTCGGGGCGGCCTCCCCAGCCCCAGTACGTGGCCCACAGGGGTCCAAGCCTGAACTCACTGCCCGGGGGGAGCAGCCTTGAACCCCATCCCCAGCCACGCACTGGGGCTGGGGAGCCAGGCCCCGAGGTGCCCCTGCAAAGGCTCACCTGACAGCACCTGCCATCCGCCTCACCCTGTGCCCTTGCCCCTCCCTGCCTTTGTGAGCCAGGCACCCAGCGTGTGACCGGCAGATTCTGTTCTCCCCTCAGAAACCGAAAGGCGAGGATCAGAGGTCACAGGTGGGGGAAGCCGAGAGCACTTTCATTCTGACAGGTTTCGCTTTTTTTGTGACACTCACAGGACTCTGGGAGAACTTTTTGTCCAAGCCCTTTGATCCTTTATGTATTTACAGCCTGACAAATAATCAAGAGCTCACACGCAGATAGAACATGTGTGTAAATACAGATTTATTACCGTATGTGTCAAGTCATTATGTGGCTCAAGCCCTATGGTTTAACATTGGTTTTGGGAAATTTTCCTTCGCACCCAGCTCCCTTTGTCCCTGGATAATCCCATCAGGTGCAGTCTCCACGCTGCCGGCCCTCGGGGCACAGCTCCCCAGATTTGCTGCTCTTGCGCCCTGGGTGCCTGCTAAGCCTACGCGCATGAGCACTGGGGGTGCCCCCTGGGGAGCCACTGCTCCTGCTGCTGTGGATCTGAGAATGGCGATTTCTTACCACTCACAGCCTTCATTTAGCTCTTCGATGGTATACTCATCATCCATATTTTACCATCAAGAAAACCCAGAGACACAGCAAGACCACCACACTTACTCCAGGCCCCCTGGAGTAAGAAGCAGGGTGTTTCCTGAAGGCCGCCAACACCATGAACTCAGAGGCTGGTTAGTAGTGCATGAGACCTTGCTCAGGTCAATCCTCAGGAAGTGGGTGTGCTAGTGTCACAGCATTCTAACAGCAGAGGCAGAGCTTCTAGGCACAGGCCTCCAACACGTCCTGGATGGCTCCAGAGAGCACAGAGCCAGAGAGCACCCAGGAGGCAGACCCAGGTGCCCCACTACTCTCCTACTGCTCTGCACACAAGTTCTTGCCCAGCGAGGTGTCACCTGGGAGGAGCACTGGTCTTGATTCTAGAGCGATACCTGTTGTTCCACAGAGGTCCTCCTCCTTGTTGCCTTGGCACTTCTGCCTCTGCATCTTCCTCATTAAGGAGCAGGTGACCCGGGAGGTCCTGAGAAGGAGGGGAAGCCACAGAACACAGCTAAGAGCGAGGGCTGGACTATGGAGGAGCAGGCAGCTGTGGTGGACTCCAGGGACTCCACCCTGTGTGGATGTCTTTCTTGGCCACTGTTGTGGCCTCCATGGTGGGGCGGTGGGTCCTTCATTCCTATGCCCTCAACCCTCTCCCATCATGCTCCCTGACTAAGCACAGCTGGCCATGCAGGGGCATAGGGCTGGACCTGGGGTGGTTCCCACAGTGCCCACACACCAAAAGCCGACCAACAAAGAAATATGTGAGGAGCTGCAGCTTCTGAGTTACAGTGGGCTTCCCCATGTGGATTGGCCATTTAGAAGCCAGAACTCAGACAAGAATGTTTGCCGCTTTGGGAACCTGTTCACCTTTCCAGACGTTCCCCGCCTGGCCTGCACTCTCTGTGGCCAGAAGCCCCATCTCTCCCTACCTGCCCTGGTCAAGACTGTCCTGAACCTCAGAGCCTTCGCCAGGGCTGGATCCTGGTTTCTCCTGAACCCACCATGGCTTGGGGATGAAGAAGGCTGAGGGCTCTGCTGCCGGGCCTGTGCCCCCACACCTGCCCTCTGCCTCCCCCCAGGTTCCCTCAGGACTGGACGTCCATTGGGAAGAGGCCATGGGCACCAGATCGGGTCCTCTTCCTCTGTGCTTAGCCCTGCAAGGGAGCCAGGCTCTGGCCACACACTAGGTGTGTTGTCAGCTGTTCACATCAGGGCTCCTGGCAGGCTCAGCCCTGGCTCCTGGTGTGCTGGGTGCCTAGCTGGATCCATCCCCACTTCCTGCGAAGGCCACTGAATGCTTGTGGTTCAAACATCTGTTTCCTCTAATCAGGGAGACTCCAGGATGATGCTGCCTGGGAATTCCACTGGGCCAGAGCTGCACCTTCTGCCCAAGGACACAGGATAATAGCACGGCATATCTGGAAATGAGGGTTGTCACCTTCTCCTGACTGCCAGGGCTCAGCAGGTGCCCTGCAGCCTGGTGACCAGCTGGTCTGGCAGGGAGTCTGCATGGGACCCACAGGTTCCACCCACCCAGAGCCTCAGCAGGAAGGAAACTCTCTGCACGAGATGCTGCCTGATGGTGAAGAGAAGGAGGTGAGCACAGAGACCTGGGTGGTAGCGCCGGCAGCTCTTCTCAGGGGACGGCTGGGCTCCTGTGATCCTCACAGACACCGCAAAGTGGGGCCTCCCCATCTGCCTTGTAGAGGGAAACCGAAGGACAGAGACGTGAGTGAGCCCTGAAGAAAAAGTTTACTCAGCATCACTGAGGAGGGAAAGGAAGACTTCACTGAAGGGAGGCACGGAGGACATGTCTTGAGAATGCAGATGAGTTCACGCCAAATTCCACACACACAGGTGGGGATTTACAGCCATGGAGCAGGGCAGGTCAGTGGTGGCAAAGTACTAATGGCAAACTTGGGACAGAAGGAGTTTTGACTGCGGGATCTAAAAACTGCTGGCCGAAGACAACTGTGGGCTCCCACACCAGCTAAAGGCCGGCGGAGCATGGAGGCCCAATCAGACACCACGGGTCACGGAGTCGGGGTAACCTGACTCGGCAGGACCCGTGCTGAAGCAGGTCAGTGGGAACACAAATGTAGACACCCAAATCAGGTCCCCTTGAGGAGAGCGCCCAGAGGCATCCAGACGACCTCGATGGAGGAGGGCATCTCCATCAGCAGCAGGGAAAGGAGAGGGGTCTCTCAGGGCTGCATCCAGGGTGAGGCTGGCTGGAAGGCGGCCCTGCTCCCCTCCAGGAGCATTTTCTCCTGGGATGTGGAGGAAAATGTTGTTTTTTGTCCCGAGAAAAGCTGTGCCCTTTGGGAACCTTTGGGAGCATTCTGCAGGCAGCGTGTGTGTCAGCGAGGCACAAATTGGCCAGTGCGATCCCTGACATTTTGCTAAACAGTGTGTGCCTTCTGTTCCTTCTCCTCCCCGTGCTGTAATGGTTTCCTGAGGTGAGGCCCTGGCAGCTTCTGGATGTTACTGGAACAGGAGTTTGCCCATAGCCTACTTCCTGTGCCACAGCAGGTGTTCCAAAGACCACTCCAGAGGGAGAAGTTGGCACAGAGTGGGGCAATGCTGGCTACCATGATTCTACTCTACAGTAGAGGAGTGGTGGGTCACAGCTCTCCGCTGGCAGTGACAGACCAGCTTGAGACTCATGGTCTATGGCTTCTGACTGTGTCTCTGCTCTGCGGGCTCCAGACTGGGGTGGCCAGCAGGTCACTGGGCCAGTCAAAGTCTTAGCCCAGGCTGTGCAGTAGGTCTGGGCTCCGGAATTCACCCATTCTGTGACACATACTATCCTATCTCGGCTATTCTTCTGGGCAGCCAGGTGCTGCCTGGAGAAAGCTTTATCTCAGGAGATAAAAGAATCATAAAATGGATATGGAGCCATGACCCAGGCTTCTGGAGGATGAATATATGAATGTGGTGGTTGGGGTGGGGAGATCATTAATCCCAAAGGCAGGAGTCCCAGGATTTCCATGCAGGTTAGCAAAAGCCAGTCTCTGTGAATGAGGCATTGGTGATATGTTTTTAGAAAGAACATAAAAATCAAGCAGGAAATCCCTGCCGTGTTTTGCAGGGTGTGGGCAGGGGTATCCATCCATCATTCATTCTGGGGAAGGGTAGTAGATGCCCTACCTTCAACTGCAGGTTGCTTCTGCATGTACCACCCCCGAGGGCTTGGCAGGTCCTCTCAGACCTCCAAGCTCAGGTTCTGTATCCCCTCAAGCTCTTTGCCACTTTGTCCGAACAAGAACATCCGAGAGGCCTGGCCTACACACTTCCCTGCAGCTCTCCAGGGCTCCGTAGAAATCCCAGCAAACTCCGCAATCTCTACGACTCCTTTGGACCTGTGCCTCTCACAGCCCATCCCTCCTCGCCTCACCTGCTGCTTTTCTGCTTGGAGCGTCTCACCTAGTTCCTCCAAACTAGGCTCACTTGGCTCCCAGGAGTCCCTCACTGCCCACCACACACTAAAACAGCCTCCTGTTTTCCAGTGTGGTCAACAACCTAATGCTCGGTGGAGGGCTGAGTGAGGTTAGGAAGCCTTCTACTTCAGCCCCTCACTCCCATTTCGAACAGGCAGCCTGACCTAGAGCTTAGGCTCTAACACAGATGAGCAGGTAACAGGCAGAAGGAGACTGATAGAGACGGACTCCAGCCCAGCTTCTGGGGAGGGGAGAGTGGGTCCTGGTGCTGGGGAGGAAAGGGAGGAGGGGGATGGAGTGTGTGAGAAGAGTGCTGGGGTCTGCAGTGGGAGCAGCTGCTGGTGGTGTCCATGTGGAACCTCTTAAGGCCCTCAGAATTCAGAGCGCGAGTCTGGACTCTGTAGATTATGAGACAAATCCAAGAGGCACGGAAAGCACCCGACTTCCTGCCCCACCCAACCAGAGGCTCAGAACCAGGTGCTGGCTCAGCACCTGTCAGGAAGATCATGGCACTTGAGTTCCTGCCAAGATTGTGTCTATCTGTGGTGCTTAATTGCTGGGCTGTTTGATTACTAGTCTTATAAAGGGAAACGGGAGTGAGGCACAGAGAGAGCCAACTTTCCTTTGCTCTCCAGGTGAGAACGCACTGCTTTCTTCCAGCTCAGATCCGACCCCTTCTGAGGACCAGGTACACTGAGGGTGAGCGTTTGCATTGTGGGGTGGATGCTGGCTGCTGGGAAGGTGGCTTCGGATCTGAGAAACTTATTCCCTTAGCCGTGAGGCTACTTGTCTCGGAGTATGATGGCCCAAGCCTTTCTATACACTGACAGGCTCCATGGGCTCTGCTCCCTGGAAGTCATTTCTGCATCTTGCCCATCACCCCATTTTGGCCTGGAGAGTGCAACACCCTCCACACAGTGCAAGAAAAAATCCCCCGCATGGAAAGCCTTCCTGGGGAAGAACACTCATTTCCTCTGAGGGCCTTCAGTTATCTCTTTCCAAAGGGATGTGTGAAGGTGTGCATGCATGAATGTGGGGAACCACTGTAACTTGGGGTGCTGAGTGAGACCGTTTTGCCACCTTCTGGGTGTTCTTGGCTTGTCTTCAGTGTCACCATGCTTCCGCCCTCCACCCTGAAGAGCGCCTTCACCATCTGTGTTTTTGCTGCCTTCCTGCTCACCACTGTGGGTAAGAATATGCGGATGACCCTTCCTCCCAAAGCAGGGAAGTGTGAGGTGCTAGTATAGTCCCTAAGAGCAGGACTGCTGATCATGAGCCTCCAGGGCTCCATGGTTCCGGGGGTGGCTTCGTGGCATCTTGATTGCTAGGAACGGTTGTCTATCACAGACATCAGCTACCTTGCTCCAGAGCTCTCATTCTCGAGTTTGTCTTTTGCACAATGTTGTTTTCCTTTTAGAGAGCTATGCATGTACACAATGCCTCTTGGACGAATGCAACTCTAACCCATCCGAGACCTGTGAGACCTCCCAGGCCTGCTTCAGCCGCAAGGAGGAATTCAAAACTTCAGGTAAGCCACACCTGCTGCCCACCTCTGGTGCCAGGCATTTTTGTCAGACAGACAGAGGAGGCACGGAGAGTAAAGGGCTCATCTAACTCATGAACATGGAGTGTTATTTCCTTTGGCATCTTTCATTTACCCTCACATCCGTCCACAATGTCCTAGCTGCACAGAGCTGGAATGGGCCCAACAAGAGTCTCTGGGGACAGTGTCGGTTGGTCTTCATCCCTACCGCACTTCCTGCAGCCAGCTGGCACACGATTCTCCTTCTTTGTGTGCGTGATCCCCATCTCAGTCATGCCCAGCAAGGGACCTCTTCTAAAGCCCCCTTTCTAACAAGGCTCTCCTCCGTGGTCTGCCCTGGGAAAGGAAACCAGGCGTGGAAACATGCAAAAGTTAAAGACCAACAGATCCCTCCCATATTTAATATTTATTATCCAAATGCATGCATAGAGACAGCGTGCAGTGAAGAGTATTAAAAGCCTAGTAGATTTGGTGCAACTTTTGAAACTTAGTTAGATGTGAACTGAATACAGGTTTAACTTTCAATTCCAGAACCTAAAGATGCAAGATGTTTTTGATACAGCATAACTCAGAATAGTAGGTGCTTTTTGGCGCAAACAGGGTAGTGAGGAGTGGTTCATAGAGCAGTCCTGTTGACTTTGCCAGCAGCACCTCTGCTGGCTTCCTTTTGAGGACATGGAGGTAGTGTGAATGGCTGGCCGTCTGCTCATGGAGGCCCCTGGCAGCGCACGGCTCTTACTTTGGGGAGAGCCAGACGCTGAGTAGAAGCAATATCCTGGGTGCCAGTTACCCTAACAAATGAGATTTTAGTCTTGGTCTTAGCAATTACAGACTGCAGACTACATTGAATTCCCTGGATTTTTGTTTTTGACTTGTGAAAACATTTAGCATCCATCACACGAGTGGTCAAACACTTGAGAATTCAGCCTTTTTGGAAGTGATTTGCAAATTGTCATTTCTCTTATGTGGCCTTCCATGTGGAAAAAATTAAAATTCACTAACATTTCTATCACTAACATTTCTATCACTAACATTCCCTACATTTCTATCTCTGAAATGCAAAATTCAAATTGTAAAAAAAAAAAAAAAAAAAGACCAATGGAATAAGACCCTGGCTCTGGAATGCCAACTGCCCCACTTGGATTCAGTCACCCCAAAGCTCAGGAGGGAATTCTTTTCAATGTTTGGATCTTTGCAGGGGAAGTCACTCGTTGGTACCAGGAAAAAGGCTGTTCTCTAGAAGCCTGCACCCCGGAGGCCTTCTCTGCCACACTGGGGGACAAGTGGACATTCAGCTACAACCGCCGGTGCTGCCACAGTGAGCAGTGCAACAAGGAGGACGCCCCCGGTGAGTGCCCCGCCCCCGCTCGCTCCCAAGCCCTGGGTTTCAGGTCTCTCCTGTCGCGGACCCTTTTCTCTGCTTCTGCACACCAGGTGCTTTGTCTGCTCCCCTCTCCTCTCCCAGGCGCTTCCTGTGAAGGGCAGCTTGGGTGTGAGCCCCAGCCCCCAGGTGGTAGGGGCTGACCCTGTGGGCTTTCTCTAAGGGCGAGTCTGTGGGTTTCAACCCTTTGCCCTGCACTCCAGAGGAGAGACTGTCCACGTCTATTTAATTCCTCATCCTTTTGATATAGGGGAATGAAATTCCCAACCTACTATATGTCTCTAAAAATCGAAGAATGAATTTTACGAAGAACAGAATATATTTATTGAGAGAAAGAAAGCTTCTGTCCGAGGGACAGAAGGGGTCCCAAATGGGTTGTCAGGGACTCTGTCTTTTTTAGGCACTTTTATAGAATAAAATCATGGGATGAGATGGGTGAAAGGTGGGGAGATAGGGAACTCGCAAGGTGTGCATAAGGTGGGACATAACTGTGACTAGTCAATAATATTAATTGATCAGGTAAAATTGATTAGATCAGGGACAAATGGAGAAGCGAGTCACATAGTAAGCGGGCATGCTTAACAGCAGTGACTCTTCCTGTAGGGGGCTGGGATGGTGACTCCTGACTTTCTCAGAGTGATAGAGAACTATTTAGAATACCAGTCCTCAGGATATGAGTACATTTCTTTGTTCTATGTCTTGAGGCCTGGCCCACAGCAGGAGGTGTCTGTCTCCCCTACAGTTGCAAGGTATCTGGGCTTCTGCACTGGCTGCTCTGGAGGACCTAGCCCTGTCTGACTGCCTATGATATTTCCATCTAATTCAGCTGGCTGTATCACTTTCAGCAGCATCTTTTGACCACAAATTATTTTCTCTCCCAATATCCAGCTGTTTTTCCCCAGCTGGGGCACAGAGTGGTGATTGGTGAAAGGAAAGATAACACTGGATTCCTGTGAGACCCTTTTGTTTAAATCATGCTTTCCCCACCTAATAACCTTTTCCCTCACCATGCTAGTTGTAGTTTTTCTGAGGGATATTGGAATAACTATGCCATTAGGAAACAATAATACTCTTGGTAATTTTTCTTTCTATTCCTCAACACGAAAACTTTGTTTCTTCATTCAGTGTCCGTGGACTCCAAACCCAATGGCGTTGTATGTCCTGCTTGCTACAGTGAAAACAGCCCGGCCTGTAACTCAGCCCCCCTGCAATGCACAGGGGCAGAGACGAAGTGTGCGGAGGTGGTTGGCGTAGGTATGGCCCCTCCCTGAGCACTCTGGTGCTCCTCGCTGAGGGGTACAGCTCACGAGCATCTGTAGTTGCAGGTCAGAGGTCTGGACAGGGCACACAGTGTCTTGTGATATTGCAGTCATGTTGGCAGCAGATACTGTGGTCACTGAGGGAGGTCCTGCTTCCCAGCTCAACTGCTTCTGGCTGCCTTTGTTGGTCTATGTGGGGCCCTCTTCTCGGGAGTGTGGGGTCCCCAGGACACATTAGCTGGCTTCCTACAGATGGAGTGATGAATCGCAGAGGGAGGGGGCGAGTACTCAATAGTTTAATCTCTTCCATAATGTGTCATCATTTCTACTTCTCTTGTTGGTCCCAGAGACCAACCTGAGACCAACCCTGATGCAGCATGGGAGGCAGCTACCCAAGGCACCATTGCCAGGAGATGGGAACTGCGGGGGTCCCCTTGAAGGCTGACATTACATATGGCATGAGTACTTGTGGGCCAAGGGCTGGGCTGTCCCTCCAAGGCTTGGATGAAGTCATTGCAGGTGAAAGAAGTGAAGAGAGGAGAAAAGGAGGGGAGAGGACACCTCTTTTTAGAGCAGACACTGAGATTTCCAGGCACCTGTATCACCACGGTATTCCAGAATGGCACCTTGGCCCATTGGCAATGAAGGGGTAACCCTCCACCACTGGTTGTCACTCTTACTAAAATCATTGCTATTTCCCCAACCCTATGAATGAGCACAAAAATTTTGCCTGGTGTCACTCTGTAATTTTTCTGAGCAGGAGAATGTCTGAAGGTCACATGTACCATTTAGAGAGGAAGTGGCAAAGTATAGTACTTACCCTGGGGGATGGTGCAGTTAGATGTGGCCCTGTGCATTCTTTCTGATTAAGAGGTAAAAAGTTTGGCAGAAGTAGGAACTAGATAATGAGAGTGTGAATTTGATTAAGATGAAAACAAATTGTGCTTTTAGAATTATCAAGAAATATTTATTGGACATATTTATAGATCGGTGAAATAATGTGAAAGTAATGCATTTCATATAAAAAGTATACTCATAGTTTGGTAACTGGTAAATAAGTGAATGCCAAAAAGCTATGACAGTTCAAATTTATGATTAAAATCGTTATCCTGTCTCTTCTGTTAAGAGTAAGAATCAATTTTCAAATATTTTAATTTTACACTCGGTTATGCTATTTTTTTTTAAAGAGGATTTTGCAGCAGAGTTTGAAATCACCAAGACAATGGTGCTTTGCTGGAGGAGTGGCGATGAATGAGGGCAATGGGGTGTCGGGCGGACACAGCAGAGGGCTGACACTGTCCATAGCGGGACAGTCACTCTGCCCCAGAGTACGATGGGCAGTGTGGACACGCTGCGACTTTTCACAGTGTTGTTCTCTCAAAAAACTCAGAACCCCAGGAAGAAAGGATCTTACCTTAAGGGAGAGCTACAGTAGTTCCCTCTGGTTTCCCCAGGGAAGCAAAGGTCAGGAAGAGGACAGGAACCACAGGAGGTTTCTAGCTGAACACATGGGGTCCAACCTTCAGTCTCCTTCCCTGCCTACATCATCCACATCTCTCCTAGACAGTAGCCAGAAGCCGCAGTCTCATCTCGTGTCTGAGACATGAGTGTCCTTTAAGGTCACTTGTACACTGGACAGACAATGGGGCCAGGGCAAAGTGAGCCTGAAGCCTCTGGGTGGAGCTGGGGCTGTGCTCGAGCTTCTCATGTAAAGGCTGAATCGTGTGTCCTGAGTACGCTGTGCACTTGGGCTTCCCGAGGAAAGCAGGATGAGGGTAGGGAGAGGAGAGAAGGCCAGAGACAAGACTAACTCTTGGACCTTTCTTTTGGCAGTCACGAATAGTGAAGAAAGCAGAGTCACATTCTTTGGTATGGGCTGTGCAACCGAATCTGCCTGCAACTTGAATATGAAGGTACTGGGTAACACAGAGATCCTCACGAAATGCAAAGACACCAACAGCGGGAGTCCCCCACTGACATCCATCACCTCAGCCATCCTGGCCAGTCTCTTCCTGCTGAAAGTCTTGCTTTGATTGTTCAGGCACTGGACAGCCCATAGATGTACAAATCTGAACATGTCAGAGTCCTTGAATGGTTCCATTTCCCCCAACATTTCCCCAGAACCACAGGATTAAAAAGCTGGTGTTTCCATAAGTCTGTGTAGAATTATTCATCCGCAGGTAGATTTTCAAAGTCCTTCTCATTCCCCAGTGCTTGCTTCCCACCCTCGGCAGCACGCGGAGGGGTCTGAGAGGGCATCTCTGCGATCCCACCTCTGTCACAGCCCAGGTCCTCAACTACTCATCGGCACACGATTTCTGAGTCTAGGGGAATGATTCCGGATGAACCATTCACAGCTCCGAGGGGTCCCTTCCCGCAGTTTATAAAGTCCCAGGGACAACTGAACCCCCAGCCCCACCCCCACCGGGCCGCGTGTGTGGAACTCCTGCCATGTACTATGGCTACTTCCACTTCCAAGGGTGAACGGGCACAGGACTCAGGCCTGTGAGGTGGTTCTGAGGTCCAAGACTGCAGTGTGAAGCGACAGAGCCAGGGTCCCCGAGAACTGCTGTGCGCGCTCCCGTGGCCCGGCTGCGGCAGCCCCGCCCACACTCTGTGTGACCCCTGGGAAGAGGCTGGTGTGGGGGCACAGGAGAGAAAGAGCCTTTGCAGAACCCAAACCTGTACCACGTTCCTAGGGTGCTGACCCCACAACGAAGCAACCCTGTGGTCTCCTTCCACGCGTGGCGTGATTCTCCAGATTCAGTTTATCTCCTGTTACGTGCGGCTCATCTCCTAAGATTGCCCAGAAGAAAAGCGTGTCCTCGAGGTCATTTCTATAACTGGAAGGTTCGTGAACCCAGGGCTGTCCCCGTCCTGGTCAGGCCTCAGTGCGCTTCTGCTCCAGGTCTCCTTCTCCGTCTGGGCAGAGCCGTCCCGCACCTCCCAGCACCCTGGCAGCCTGTGTGGCTGGGCTCTCTGCCCTCCAGGCTGCTTCTGGAGCCCTTTCACACACGCCCTCCACATCTGTCCTGCCACTGCTGCCTGTGTGGGGTGCGCTCTGCACCCCGGAGAGGGGCTGAGTCTTGTCGTGAGAAAAGCCAGGCCTCAATGTTGCCACCCGAACTATGACGGGTAAGTTGGTTAATGCTTAAATTTCACAACACTTCTCACATTAAAAGACAGAGGCGAGGACAGGAGTGTTGGAAGAGGAGTCCATTTTGAGAGGAATGAATAGCAAGTTTTCTTTAACTGTGATGAATAAAGAAAAAAAAGATCTGACACTCACCAGCTATTTTGATAACACCTCGCCTGTCCCAGCCAGGAAAGCTCAATACGAGGACTGCAGTGTGGGCCAAAGTCCAACTCTTCTGTCTTAACCCACTGACATACCCAGCCCTGGGGCGATGGCTTCTGGCTGTGCTGACTCCTTCATCTTCACTGCAGCGAGAGTAGCAGACACCAGACAACAGTGTTTTATGGGCCTTTCCATCTGAGCAAATAGAGCTCAAATAATATTCTGAGGCCTGTGAGACAGTCCTGCCCTTGCCTGCACACATCAGTGGGTCCTGCCCTTGACCACATGCATCAGTGGGTCCTGCCCTTGACCACATGCATCAGTGGGTCCTGCCCTTGACCGCATGCATCAGTGAGTCCTGCCCTTACCTGCATGCATCAGTGAGTCCTTCCCTTCCCTGCATGCATCATGAGTCCTGCCCTTGTCTGCATGCATCAGTGGGTCCTGATCTTCCCTGCACGCATCAGTGAGTCCTGCCCTTCCCTGCATGCATCATGAGTCCTATCCTTGCCTGCACGCATCAGTGAGTGCTGCCCTCGCCTGCATGCATCAGTGAGTCCTGCCCTTGCCTGCGTGCATCAGTGAGTCCTGCCCTTCCGTGCACGCATTAGTGAGTCCTGCCCTTCCCTGCACGCATCAGTGAGTCCTGCCCTTGCCTGCGTGCATCAGTGAGTCCTGCCCTTCCCTGCGTGCATCAGTGAGTCCTGCCCTTCCCTGCACGCATTAGTGAGTCCTGCCCTTGCCTGCGTGCATCAGTGAGTCCTGCCCTTGCCTGCGTGCATCAGTGAGTCCTGCCCTTCCCTGCATGCATTAGTGAGTCCTGCCCTTCCCTGCACGCATCAGTGAGTCCTGCCCTTGCCTACACGCATTAGTGAGTCCTGCCCTTCCCTGCATGCATCATGAGTCCTATCCTTGCCTGCATGCATCAGTGAGTGCTGCCCTCGCCTGCATGCATCAGTGAGTCCTGCCCTTGCCTGCGTGCATCAGTGAGTCCTGCCCTTGCCTGCATGCATCATGAGTCCTGCCCTTGCCTGCATGCATCATGAGTCCTGCCCTTGCCTGCATGCATTAGTGAGTCCTGACTGCCTGCATACAGTTAATGAGTCTCCACCTTTCTCAATGGAGTACCAGGAGCCCAGAAACCCAGCTTCTTTGGACTCTGAGCTAGCAAGATGTATCAGCACCTACATGCCTGGTTTCTCCTATGAGGCCGCAGGGACACCATCATGGGAATGTGCTTCGAGCCCTTCTCCTGGTTTTTCCTGCACAGAAATAACACAGCTGTGGCAAAATCTGATTTCCGATTTTCACCTGAGTTGGAGCAAGGAAGAAAAGTGGTCTTCTTCTTTAATATTAATGTTACAAAGAAACATACACTTTAAGACATCAATTTCAAGATTTCTCATATTTCTGTCAGTTGTTGTGCATCCACAGATAATCCAGGAAGTTGGGTGTGGGTTCCTGGTGATCTCCTGCTTATTGATGGGTGAGTTGAGTTCTCTTTTTTCCATGACAAGACAGTTGCATTACGATAGTGATAAAAATGTGCTAACATTTGTTGGGTACTTACTATATTCCAGCCACTGTCTGAAGCACTTTCTATGAATTATCATGAAGCCTGTTTTCATGCCCTTTCATAGCTAAGGAAATGGAGGCACAAAGAGATTCAGCTGTGTTGCTAGTGGACCATGGAATGAAAATGTGAATCCAGTCTATGTGTATGTAGGTAAAATAGCCACGCTCCCCACTGACTAGGTGTGGGACTTTGGAATTGAGAACATTTTTTTTTCATTGCCTGTGCTGTTGTCTATTGCTTCCATAGCAAATTATTACAAACTTGGTGGCTTAGGCACACAGATTTATTCCTTTATAGTGGTGGGGGGAGAGTTTGAGATGAATTTCACGGGGCTAAAACCAGAGTGTCTGTGGGGCTGGTTACTTTGGATGCTCTGGGGAAGCTCCATCTCTGTGGACACTGGATTCCAGCAGCCACCGGAACCCCGTGTGGCCCCCTCCTACAAGGCGAGGTGCATCAGTGCAGTGTGCACAGTCATCACGCAGCCCTTTACTCTGACACGATTCCTCCTTCCTCCCTCCTATGAGGACCTTGTGATCATACTGGGCCCACCCAGAAAACTGAGAAGAATTTCCTCACCCCAAGGCCTAAATCACATTTGTGAAGTCTCTTCCACCATAGCAGTCACAGGTTCTGGCAACTGGAACGTAGACGCAGTTGGAGGACAGCATTCAGACTATCACATAACCTATGTATTTGTGAGGAAGTTTTTGAGCATTGTGTAATGAGAGGGGTTCATAAAGGAGGATGTTGGAGCATTGCTGTGAGTTGGGAACGGTTCTGTGAGGGTCCTGTACCAGGGCTGTGACTGCTTTGGGGCTAGAGGCATGCTAGATGATCAGAAGAAACAAAGGTCAAGTCAGTCTTATTATAAACTCACTGGGGCAGCATATCTGACACCCACAACTAACAGGAAGTTTTAGTCCCTTACCAGATTAATCACTGACCAGGTCAATTACTTAAACACAGGTTAAGTAAAAGTTATATATTTGTTCATCACTTTTCATAAGATAACAGGAAATCTAAAAATGACAATTTAAAAATGATAATTTAATCAAATTTATTCAATAATTTTTCTGTGTATGTTATATTTTAAAACATTCAATATGCAATGCTAGGTTACAATCTGGACAGTGGTATCCAAATTCTTTTTGCATTATTGTCTTTCTTTGAACAACACACTTTGTACTGATGTTTTGACCTTTCTTTTTTTTTTTTTCCGGTGGGTGTACAGTTTTAACAAAATATCTACTCACTAAATGTAATGGTGAAGATGTCGATGATGGATGTCCTGGTGGGCATTTTGTTATCCCATATTTTTCAATTATTTGGTCTATGACACTTAATCTAAATTGCAAATGACTTTTTGAACCTCTTTGTTTTGAATAAATAATAAATGAGTTGCATATTGTTTGGCCCGAAACATGGATAAATATATTTTTTTATTTTAAAGATTAAAAAACACAGAAAAGAAAAACAAAAAGGAGACATACAAACAACAACTACAAGAAAAAAAAACCCAAACCAATAAAACTATACACTTTCAAAACAAGATGACAGGAATTTAACAATGGTTAAATTGCTGCATATTGTTATCTTCAAAAGAGTTGCTTAGATTACCAGATATAGACATGCAAAATTGATCTCATCATATGAGTATGAACTGTTCCTTTCCAAGAAGTAATAGAGTTAGTGGTATAATCATCTTACCTATTTTATGCATATATAAACATATTTACATCTTTTTCCTTTTCCTTTCCTTTTCTTCTTTTCCCTATCGTAGTTATTTTTCCCCCTTTGAGCAGTTTCTTACCCTTTCACAATATCTATTGTAGATTTTGGATCTTATTTACACTGTAAGTTTCTTACACAAGGGTGACAATGTGGTATTTACACATGTGAGTCTCATTTATTTCACTTTTTTTTGGGGGGGGGCACCGGGGATCGAACTCACAAGCTTCAAGTCTGCCAGACAGGCGCTTACGCCACTGAGCCTAACTCCCGGTCCTTCATTTATTTCACTTATGAGTATGGTCTCAAGTCTCATCCATTTACCTATAAAAGCCTCACTGCAATCCTTCTTTATAACTGAGTAGTACTCCGTTGTATAAAAATACCGTATCTTTTTTATCAGTTCCTTGGTTGATGGGCATTTGGGTTGTTTCTAAGATTTTGCTGTTACAAATTGTGTTGCTATAAACATGGGTGCAGATACATCACTGTTGTATGATGTTTCCAGTTCTTCTGGGACAATGCCCAGAAAAGGAATAACTGGGTCAACTGGGACCTCTAATCCTAACTGTTTGAGGAATCTCTGCACTGATTTCCACAGTGACTGCACCAGTTTACACACCCTCCAACAATACAGAAGGGTTCCTTTTTCCCCACCACCCCTCCAGCATTTGTTACTGGTTGATTTGTTGATCTTGGCCATTCTCTCGGGAGTGAGATGAAATCTCAGCATTGTTTTAATTTGCATTTCTCTAATGACCAATGATGCTGAATTTTTTTTATCTATTTATTTGCCATTTGTATTTCTTCATCTAGAATTGTGTATTCATCTCAGATGCCCATTTTTGGATCTGATCTTTGAATCCGATGGGCCTGATTTTTTTCAATTATTTGTATGTTCCAGATAGAAGTCTTTTGTTGGAGGGACAGTTGGTAAAAGTTTTTCCCAATCTGTATTTTTTTCCACTCTGCTGGTGATTTCTTTTGATGTGCAGACACTTTTTAATAAGATGAGATCCCAGTTGCTGATTCTTTGAAGTACTTCCTCTGTGATTTGGTTTTTGTTCATGAACTCTCTGCCTACCTCTATATCTTTGAGATTTCTACCTACTTTGTCTTCCAGTAGATTTCGTGCTTCTATTTTAATGTTTAGGTCACTGATCCATTTCGACTGTATTTTGGTGCATGGTGATAGGCATGGGTCTAGTTTAAGTCTTCTGCATGTGGAAAGCCAGTTTTTCCAGCACCACTTATTAAAGAAGCTATCTTGCTTCCAGTGAACATGTTTGGCCCCTTTGCCGCAGATAAGGTGGCTGAGTGTGTTTGTAGTTGAGTCTGTATTTTCTGTTTTGTTCCATTGATCCCACAGTCATTCTTTTGCCAGTGCCAAGCCGATTTCATTACAGTAGCTTCGTGGTATAATTTCAAGGCAGGGATTGTGATGCCTCCTGCCTTCCCTTTGTTGTTCAGGATCTCCTTTCTCTTCTAGGTCACTTCTGGTTCCAGGTGAATTTTAGAAATGATTTCTTTAGATCTGTGAGGTATGCTAATTGTATTTTGACCTGGATTGCATTAAATCTGTGTAACAATTTTGGAAGCATAGCCATTTTCACAAAGTTGAGTGGTTGTATTCATGAGCAGGGAATGGATTTCCAGTTTCTGAGATCCTCTCTGAGTCCCCTTTTCACAGAGCTGTGATTTTCAATATATAGGTCTTTTACTTCATTTGTTAGATTGATTGCTAAGCATTTCATATTTTTGGATGCTGTTGCAAAAGGTGTTGTCTCCCTAATTTCACTCTCAGTGACTTTGTTGTCTATATACAGGAATGCTATTGAGTTTTGAGTGTTGACTTTGTATCCAGCTACATAGTTAAATTTGTGCGTTAAATCTAGTAGACCTTTGGTTGAGTTTTTGGGGTCTTCTATGTAGAGTATCATGTCATCTACAAATAAGGATAATTTAACTTGTTCTTCTCTCCATCATTGTTCCTTCTGTGTCTCTTCATTGTTTAATTGCTTAGGTTAAGCTTTCCAGAACTATACTCAATAGGAGTGGCGATAGTGGACATTCTTGTCTTGTTCCTGATTTTAGAGTGAAAGCTTTCAGTTTTTGTCCATTTCATATGATGTTGGTTGTTGGTTTGTCATGCATGTCTTTTATCAAATTGACTTTTTTTCATCATTAATGAGTGTTGGATTTTATCAGAAGTTTTTGCTCATCTATTGAGATAACCATGTGATGGTTGTCTTTGATTCTGTTAATATGGTGCATTACATTTATTGATTTGCATATGTTGAACCATCCCTGCAATCCTGGGATCAATCCCACTTGGCTGTGGTATATAATCTTCTTGATGATTTGCTGCATGCTGCTTGCTAGTATTTTAATGTGGATTTAAAAAGTTTTTTATTTTTAATAAAAAAACCAAAGAAAATATAACAGAATAAAGCCACTCAGATAAAACAGTGAAAGCTATACAGAACTTCAAAACAAGATAACAAGGAGTCGACAATGACTGCCATAATGCCTCTTGTTTTCTTCAGAATAACTGTCCATCACATCAGACATATTAAAATCAAACCAAACAAAACAGAAGAAAATCAATCAAAACAAAATAGTGAAAGTGATAGAGGATTTCAAAACAAGACAATAGGAAATCAACAATGGCTAAAATAATGCCTGTTGTTGTCTTCAAAATGGCTGCCCATACCATCAGACTTAATAAAATCAAATAAAACTGAGCAGAACAAAACCAATCCAAACAACACAGTGAAAGCAGTAAAGGACTTTAAAACAAGGTAGCAGAAAATGAATAATGGCTACTATAATATATCTTGTTATCTTCAAATTAGCTGCCCAGGCCATCAAATAACCAACCAAAGAAACAAACAAACAAACAAACAAACAAACAAACCAGAAAAAAACAATCAACATAAAACAATGAAACTGATACAGGACTTTAAAACAAAATCATAGGGAATTAGCAATGGCCACCACCTTCCCTTTTTTTAGAGGTTTCTTCCACTTTCATTTTCGCAATATTTATTCTACATTTTGGATTTCACTAACTCCTTCAGTTTTTTATACTAGGGTGACAGCATAATGTTCACCTCTGTGTGTCCAAACCATTTCACCCAAGAGCATGATCACAAGTTGCATCCATTTACCTACAAAAGCCTTGTGATTATCCTTCTGTATACCTGGGTAGCTCTTAGTTGTATAACAATGCTATATCTTTCATATCCATTCTGCAGTTTGTTGGAAAGCTATCACTGCTTTTTTCTGGTTTGCTGACACATGGAGCATTGTTTTCCCTCCTTTAACTTTCAATCTATGAATTTCCTTTTGAGTTCATGTGTTTCTTGTATACCACATATTGGTGGATCATCTTTCTTCATCCATTCTGCCTCTGTTTTGGTTTATTGATGAATTGAGGACGTCTACATTAATGGTTGCAACCAGCATGCACTGATTCATCTCTGAAATGCTTTTTTCCTACCGTTGGCTCCCTATTTTTCTCCTCCATTCAATTGTCTGTCCCACTCAGTGATCCCACTCTGCGGCTGATCCTGCAATTGTGGCCATTTTTAACTCTCTCTAGAATATCCTCCAGTACACTTTGTAAGGTTGGTATGATGGTCATGAATTGTTTCAGTTGTTCTTTGTTGTGGTAATATCTGATTTCTGCATTAACTTTGAAAGATACTTTTGCAAGGTACATCAATCTGGGTTGGAAGTTGCTTGATTTCAGGACTGGAAATACTTCACCCCAAACTCTTCTTGACTTGATGGTTTGTGTTGAGAAGTCTGTCATGACGCTGTTCCATTTTCCTTCATACGTGATGTGTTTCTTTTCTCTAACAACCTTTAATGTTCTGTTCTTTTACTGAATTTCTGAAATCTTGATTATTATATGTCAGGATATAGATTTATTTTGGTTATGGCTAGTTGGAGCTGTATATGCCTCACATGTATGCCCATGCCTTTTCTCATGCTTGGGAAGGTTTCTTCTATTACTTTTGTAAATAGACTCTTTATGTCATTTGTGTTGACTCCTCCTTTTTTTCTGACACCTTTCATTCTTAAATTATTTTTCTTTGTGTTGTCTTGCAGTCATTGAATTGTTATTTCCTGATTCCTTGGTTTTTTTAAGAGATATTTCCTTTCTCAAGCACTAGCTGCCATCCTGTCTTCAAGGACTGAAAGTCTATCTTAAATTTCTTTCAAGCAGTATTGCCAGTTTTCAGTGGAGTTTTTCATTTCTTGGATATCTCTTTGAATCTGTTTCATGCATTCCAGCAGTTCTTTATATTGTTCATTCAAGGTTTCCATCATTCTCTTATGTACCTCTTTTTTAAATCTATGTCTTCATTAGAAATTCTCAGCAACCCTTTTATGATGTTTGTCATTTCTTCTTTTACCTGAGATATTATTTCGGATCTGATTTCTTCTACAGCCTCATGAAGTAGTTTCTTTACTTCAGTTGCCATCATCCCAGAAATTTCAGGTGGTGACTTCCACTTTCTTCCATGTCCATGTCTCCTGGACTTATCTCTTTGGACTGGAGGCCAGAGATTGCCTTTTTCTCCTTCTTCTTCATATTTTCCTGGGTTCCTCCAGATGAGCAGGCTGTGGGGTTTCAGATGCTTCCCACATTGGCTACCCATCCACATTGTAGGGGGATGTGTCAGGCAACAGAGTTTCTCCTAACCCAGGGTCCCCAGGAGGCATTGGGTTGTGGGACTGGCTTCTCCAGACACTCGTGGCTTCTCTAAGGTGTGGTTGGCGGGTTTTCCCTGTGTATGCACAAGGGTTGGGCTGGCTGCTTCTCCCTGCCCATGGATGCCCGCAGGAGAGTCTCAATGGTGGCCTGTGTGCACGTGATGGCTGGGCTGGCTCTTAATGAGGATTTTTGCATCTATGTTCTTTAGAGAGGTTTGCCTATAGTTCTCTTTTGTGGTTGGTCTTTCTCTGGTTTTGGTATCAGGGTAATACTTGACTCTAGGAATGAGTTAGTGTCAATAGCTTCCTTTTCAATTTCATTAAAAAGTTTAAGAAGTATCAGCATTAAATCTTCTCTATATTTCTTGTAGAAGTCAGCAGTGAATCCATCAGGACCTGGGATTTTCTTGGTTTGTAAGTTCTTAATTATGTTTTCAATTTCATTAACTGACATTGGGTTACTCAGAAGTTTTACAACTATTGATTCAGCTTCAGTAGATCATACATTGCTAGGAATCTGTCTATTTCTTCTTCATTTTTCATTCTATGTGAGTATAGATTTTTGAAGTAGGTATTAATGATCTTCTGAATTTCCACAGGATCTTTAGTAATTTCACACTTTTCATTCCTCAGTGCACGTGTTCGAGATTTATCTTTCCTTTTTTTTTTGATAAGGTTGGCTAGGGTTTTATCAATTTCATTATTCTTTCAAAGAACCAACTCTTCAATTCATTAATTCTTTGTATTGTTCTCTCAGTTTTAACTGACTTAATTTCTGTTCTGATCTTTCTACTTTGCTCCCATCTATGGGCTTTGGGCTTGACTTGTTCTTTTCTTTCTGGAAGCTTTTGGTGTATCATTAGATTGTTAACTTGTGCTTGCTCTGCTTTCCTGATATGAGAATTTTTTGCTATAAATTTCCTTCTCAGGACTGCTTTCCTCGTATCCCACAGGATTTGGATTTTTTTGTTTGCATTTTCATTGGATTGTAGCTATTGTTTAATTTCTTCTATAATTCCTTCTGTGACTCATTCATTGTTCAGGAGGGTATTATTTCATTTCCATGTGGTTATGGAAATTTTGCAATTTCTTTTGTCTTTAATTTTCAATTTCATTGCACTATAGTCAGATAATTTGCAAGGGGTAATTTCAATTCTTTTGTACATACTTATGCATGTTCTATGGGCTAGTATGTGGTCTATTTTAGAAAATGACCTGTGTGCAGCTGAGAAGAATGTGTATTCTGATGTTGTTGGGTGGAACACTCTGTAAATATCTACTATGTCCATGTGTTCACATATGTGATTCAGTCCTGTTATTTTTTTGCTGGTTTTCTGTCTAGCTGATCTTTCTCTTTGTGACAGTAGGATATTAAGCTCCCCCTCCTTCCAATTGCATTACTGCCTATTTGACTTTTTGTGGCTATTAATGTTTGTCTTATATAGTTGGGTGCTCCCTTATTTGTTGCATGTATATTTATGATTCTTATCTCATACTGTTGAATTGCTCCTCTAAGAAGTAGGTAGTGACCTTCTTTATCTCTTTTGATTATTTTTGGTTTCACGTTCAGATTGTCTGCAAACAGGATAGCTTTCTCTGCTTTTTTCTGGCTTCCTGTTGTATGGAGTATTGTTTTCCATCCTTTGATTTTCAGTCTATGAGTCGCATGTATTTCTTGTATACAGCATATTGATGTGTCTTGTTTGTTGATCCATCCTGCAGTGTGTTTCTTTTGATTGTTGAACTGAGGCCATTTAGGTTGATGGTTATAATTGATATGTGTTGGCTTATCTTTATCATGTTATTTTCCTGTTGTTGGTTCCCTGTTTTTTCCTCTGTTTAATTGCTTGTCCTGCTGGTGGTTTCTTTCTGATGCTATTCTTGGAATTGTGAGCATTTTTATCACTATCTAGAATATTTTTACATACTCTCTGTAGGTTTGGATTTGTGCTCATGAATTTCTTCAGTTTTTCTTTGTCATTGAAGTATCTGATTTCTCCATTGATTTTGAAAGATAATTTGGTAGGGTACATCAATCTGCGTTCGAAGTTGTTTTCTTTCAGAACTTAAATACTTCACTCCAGGCTCTTCTTGATTTGAGGGTTTGTGTTGAGAAATCAGCCATGATTCTAGTGGGTTTTCCATTACAGCTGCTTCTTTTCTCTAGCAGTTTTTATATTCTGTTTTTTGGCTGAATGTCTGGGATCTTGACTATTATATGTCTGATACGGATTTATTTTGATTATGACTGCTTGGAGTTCTATATATCTGGCTTATCTGTATATCAGATTCTGTTCCCATGCTTGAGAAATTTTCAGCTATTACTTCTGCAAATAGTTTTTAAATGTAATTTGTGTTGACTTTTGCTTCTTCATTAACACGAACAATCTTATAGTGTTTTTCTTTGCATCATCTTGGAGCTGTGGAAATGTTTCATGGTCCCTTGCTATTTGTAAGAGCTCTTTTCTTTCCTGTTTGTAGCCTTGATCCTATCTTCAAGGTCTGAAAGTCTATGTCCAGCTTTGTTCAAGCAGTTTTTCCAGCTTGCATTAGAATTTCTAATTTCCCAGATATCCAAAAAGAAACTATTGGCCTCTTAACCTGTTACTCATTAAAAGCACAGTTTGTATTTGCATCTAAGGTAGCCAGGGACTTAAAAACAGATTGTGGTAAAAACTGAAACTCTTCATTTGACCTGTAGATTCCCAGTAACTAATAGCACAAAAGAGCTTGCTCCTCATTTTGTAAAACTCTGCATCAAATTCTTCTCGGTTCTGCATGTAATAGTTTAGGGTGCATCAGACTAAATGCTGGCAAAACAATGTTAACAGCCCTAAGTTTACCTTGGCTAACTCACCCCTCTGTAAGACAGAGGGCACCAAGATAAGAGAAACTAGTTATTTTTGGGATTTACAAGAACATCCAATGATCAGCATTTACAATGCTTCCAGAATCTCTTTCCCCCAAGTGATGCCCAAAGGTCTCCAGTCACCTTGGATTCTAGCAAAGCTTCACATGTCTGTGAATACTCCAAGCAGAGAGGTCTCGTATGAACATGGTCACCCTCGAGTCATGAGAATTCCTCCAGAGCTGTGAAACCTGGGCAGCCAGACCCCAGTCCACCACAGCCTCACCTGGTCCCTTTGGTTTGTTAATGGGTCAGCTGATCCTTGTCTTTAGAACTGTTTCTTTTCAGTCCTCAACATAAGCCCCTTCCCTCCTTTCTCTTACTTTCCTTGGTTAGGGGCCAGCTGGGTCTTTGCACATCTATCCCCACCTTCATTTTCTCTTTCTTTCTAGTTAAAAGTTTTTTTGGTCTAAATTTAAGCAAAATGCCTCAGTTTTAATTTCCATTTTCACTGAAGCCACAAACTGTGTTAGCTGGTGACAGCAGCACTCTGACTCGTCTAATAGCACACGTAAGTCTATAACTATGTTTAAATGAGTTTATTTTCATTTATTTAATTTACTAACTAGCTTTTTAAAAAAAGAAACGTAGAAAGTACAACAGAAATGAAGCGTACATCTCTGAACAGGAGGTGTGACCCTATGGCTTGGTTGGAGAAGTCAAAAACAAGACACTGTATTTATGTATTTTAGTATTACACGTGACCTTTTTAGAACTTATCTTTTACCTATACATTATTTCTTTAACCATTCTATGCATATAATTGGTTTCTTTTGTCTAATTTTATTGCTGAATATTTGTAGGATGGTGTTCAATAGCTCTACTTCGACACTACTAAGAACTTCAGACCTAGGACTGAAGTAGGGATCAATCTTTGGCTTCTTTATTAGCTGCTCTCCTCTCTCTCCTGTCCTCTCCTACTTGGCTGCAAAGCACTGTGGAAGACCAGCGGTGCAGCAAGCGTAGAATAGGAAAAGGCTTTGTCCCAAGACCTGATGAGTTTTTTGGTTTGTTTTACAGTTCCTCTGAAGCTGTGGCACTATTTGCCTTCAATGGCCCCATGGCTTTGCATATGCAGATTTAAAATTTCCTTGTTGTATGTTGATTTGGGAAGATATACAGTTCTGGGAGTCACACCACTAGGTGGAGCCATTGTATCTAGCTACCAACAAGGTGGTGCAAAGTTAAGGCCTTAGCACCTGCTGAAAAGATTAGCTTTGGAGAAGGCCAAAGATGCCTTGAGGACAGCTCAGGAACTGGACAGACACTACCCTTCATGGGCTCAAGGGTGCAAAACTGTAAATACTTCAGTTGTGAAGAGAGCCCCTGGGGTAATGGCTCACTGGGGGAAGTCTATGGAAATGCATTCTAAAGTTCAGTTATGCAGGTAATCAGAGACCACTAGAGCCATGGCCCAGCAAGACCCCAGGTGCTGCTTCAGCAAGCAGCCAGCACTGGCATCATCCACACGGTGCTTGCTTTTCAGGCATGCAGAATGCAAGCGTTATGGGGTTGTAAAGGTTTCCCTCCAGACCACAAAAGGCCTTGGAGACCAGGCAAAAATATGTGACACGGTCACAGTCCCTGAGTGGGGTCTCTGACAGAATGTTACGTAAAACTGTGAGAATGAAGCTGAAGTTGCAGTGGAGGCCCCCAGGAAGTCAGAGACGCCAGGGACTTGGAGTATCTGCTGAGGAAAGCCTCAGACAATGAGAAAAGTGAGCTCTAGAGAGAAGCTATTTAGACTGCTTTCAGGTAGGCAGTCAAACAAATCTTGTTAGGAGAGGGCAGCCCACAGACCTGAAGTTAGGGTGAGACTCCAATATAAATGGGACTGTGAGGATAACTTGATTTTGTTTCTGCAATGACATAGATTTTTGTTGTTCTCTTTTTTCTTTATTGCTCTTTCTTCTTCTCTTTTCCTCTCCTTTTCTCTTATCCCTTTATATTCTCATTCTTCTTTTCTCCTTTCATCCCGTATTTAGTGTCTTTATATGTGCAAAGAAGAATAAGAATTAATGTAAATACTGCTTTTCACTGGCAAGCCAGTGTAACCACACCCTGTGTGTAGATGATCCAAATATAAGCAATTAGCATATTAACAGGTTCTGGTGTACTCACAGCTTCGTTCAATCTCCAATCATACTTCCCTCTGATGTTTCCTTTCTATCAGTGCCACAGATATTCCCTCAAATCTCTTCATCACTGACCTTTAACTCCATTTATGAAAAATTATCAAAATAATTCCAAGAGTCTCTTGCCTCTTTTTATCTACATATTGATATGCATATTTTCGCCTCTCCTTATTACTGATGTACTCCCGTCCTTTTTTATCTCTCTTTTTACCTTCCCCTCCATCCACATCTAATCTATGCAGTATAGTGCAGTATGCATGGGTCATGGATAAAAGGGTGAAATTGTTAAAATAATTTCTAATACACAGGAATGATATATGGTTGGATCTGTAGATGTTGTTATAACAAATAGAGATCCTCTCCTTGCAGTGTAGCAAACAGGTCTCATCCTATTGTCACCTGGCTGAAGCTGAGTATCATCAAATCCAAAATAAATAAACTATTTCACCCTTTTGTGGAATATTGCTACTTCCTTGATGGTGGAGAAAGTGTTATTTACAGGTGAAAAGGACAAGTGCAGAGCCTAGATATACAGGCTTATTGTGTCTTTAAGACCTTTAGGAATTTTTTGAATAAGTTTCTGGTAAGGAATAAATGCTTGAGTAACTTTTGTGTCTCATAGCTGCAGTTTAAAATACAATTTTAAAGCCTTGTTTTCTTTCTGCCTACTTCTTGTTTCTTCTGTCTTCACTATTAAACTGAGTAAGTGGAAGTGGTGAATAAATATCAAAATCCACACAAAGATCATGCCACTGGGAAGCAGGCACTAATCAAGCACATCTTTATTCTAGAACAAAATGTCTTCCACTTTAATTGAACATCCACCCTGAGTGCGATAAACAATGGAAACATAAGAAAACAAGGCACAAATGCCTCCCAAATTCTCAACTTCCCAAAAGTTGACCTAAGGGGCAAACACAGGGAGGAAATTAAAAACAAATGGCTGAACTATATTAATTGATAAAAGAACAAACAACAACAACAACAAAACCAGATTGATAAAGTACTGGTAGAGCTCAGAGATGATACAACTAAGTGGATAACGGACTTAATAAATAAAATGATCAGTGAGTTTAATGAAGACAATAATAACCTAGCTCATAAAAAACATGAATAACCTGTATAGCAAAGAATTAGAGTCCATGAAAATGTACCAATCAGAAATCCAGGAAATAGCAATCCTGCTTAATGGTTGAGCAGCTGAAGTGACCACTGTGAAAAGATCATGTAGGACTGGAAGACAGGGCTGATGCAGGTGATGGCACACTCAGAGATACTTTAAAAACAACAGGAGGTCTTGAGAAATGGATCCAACAGCTGAAAGATAGTACAGAAAGACTAGGGCAAGACTAGTAGGAATTACAGAAAAACCTGAAGATGGCAAAAATGACAAAAATTCTTTTCACAGAAATGATAGCAGAAGACTTCCCAAGCACAGGAAATAATTCAATATTCAGGTAAACAAGGCAAGGGAACCCTAAAAACCCAAGCTTTTAGAAGTACTTCTCCATGGTATAACATAGTAAAAATCATAGAAGTAAAAAAAAAAAAAGGTAGAATCTTTTTTTAAAGGAAATAAAAACAATAAGAACAAAAGAAAACAGTGAGAACAATACTGGATTTCAAAAACAAGATGGAAGGAAATCCCCCATAGTTGCTCTATTACATATTGCTAACCTCTAAATAGATGCTCAGACTGCTGACTTTAGGCCTGCAAAGTCAATTGAACAATGCAAGCATTAAGTTGCTTTTTTGACTTCACTACCTATCGTCTCAGCCTGTGTTCCTGCAAATCAGCCAGTTGCTTACGTGGCACAGGGTCAGGGGTGGGGGTTCTTCCTGTCTCCCAGTGCGTGTGCTGGCTAGCCTCAGGGGAGGGGCTGGTAGGCTTCTCGATTCTCCTCCCATCCCACATCTGTTGCTGTCTCATGGGAGTGATTTAGCTTCTTGGTTCTCCTCCCAGCCCGTGACTGCTGCTGGCTCATGGGATGCGGTTGGCATCTCCATTCTCCTCCTGGCCCACAACTGCCACTGGCTCACAGAAGGGGGCTTGGCTTATTTGTTCTTCTCCCAGCTCATGACATCTGCTTGCTCATGGGAGGGGGTTGGCTTATTGGTTCTGTTCCTGGCCACAACTGCCATTGGCTCAAGGTGGGGTGCTGGATTCTTGGTTCTCCTTCTGACCTGCATGACTGCCTCTGGCTCACCAAAGCAGGGTGGCTGCTTGGTCTTCTTCACAGCCCACATGACTACCACTCACAGGATGGGGTTGGCTTCTTGATTGTACTCCTCGCTCACATGGCTGCCACTGGCTCATGAAGGACAGAATCTTAACAGCTATTAGAATAAACAACAAAATTACCTATACAGATAAACCTATAGTAATCCCTGAAGATTTCTCAACATAAACCTTAAAAGCCAGGAGAACTTGCAGTTCTTCAAGCCCTACAAATGTACAAACAAAAAATACAAAACTCCTTTCAATTCAGATTAATGCATCCTGCAAAGCTGTTTTTCAAAGGTGAGGGAGAAATAAGCCCTTCCATAACAAAGGGAACTGTAAGACACTCATGACCTCCAAGCAAACACTCCAAAAAATACACAAGGTTGTCCTAGACGGAGACAATAATGACATCAAAGCAGGAAGGCCCACTGGAATGAGGGTGAGCAAACAGGGTGAGCCACTGAACAAAAGGGAAGATTGAAGGATTCAGCAACATTGAAAAAAAATGCAATGACAGGGATCAGTCAGTACCTTTCAGTATTAACTCACAATGGAAGTGGTCTTAACTACTTAAGCAAAAGATGCTGATTAGCTTGGATCAAAAGCTTGGACTAAAAAGTAAAGCAAAATGGTACACTGTAGGCAAAAGGCACACTTAGTTCAAAAGGAAATTCATAGACTAAAAATCAGTGGGTGGAAAACAATATTAAATGCAGCGAAGGCCCCAAAGCAAGCAAGATATTTCAGAGTCAAAATATTTCAGAAGAGGCAAAGTTCACTGCTTATTGGTGAAGGGAACAGCTCAAAAGGAAGAGATAACAACTGTAAATGTATGTATCAAATACTAGCACACCTGTCTTCATGAAATAAACACTGTTGGGCAAATTAGATCAGATAAACATCAACAGACTCATAATGGAATAACTAAATACGACACCATTACAGATAAATCAACTGGACCAAAAAGAAAACATCAGAACTGAACCAAACAAACACACCTAATAGATGTTTAAGCAAATAGAATTAGCAAATACTGATAGTGTTCTACCCAACAACAGAATGAACATTCTTCTCAGCAGCGCATTGAACTGTCTCCAAATAAGACCACACACTAGCCCATAAAGCATGCTTAAATAAATACATTAAACAAAAAAGAAAATTATTGTATACATATTATCAGATAGTGCAGTGAAGTTAGAAATCTATAGCAAAAGAAATCACAGACTATTTCAAAATACATGGAGATTTTAAAAACTCATTTGTTTTTATGTAAAGTTTACCATTCTGAATTGCATTTTATCAGAGAACTGCAACAATAACAAAATGAATAATAGGTGAGCATATTTGTAAATTATAAAACCCTAAACCGATTCTGTTGTTAACTATTGGCATAATATAAAGTAAAAAAAAAATCTTAAATTCTGTTTAAAAAATTACAAAAGAGCTTTGGCCAGTGGTTGAGCTGACTGAGCTGTCCTGTGTCTTCCCGAGAGTGTCCAGAGCCCGTGGTGAGGGGTCTCACACGTGCGGATGCCTGCGTGAGCCTTGTGCACGCTCACAGCCACAGCAGGCGTTCTTAGTGGGGACACCTCGCCGCCTCACCTTGTACTGTATTTCGGTCCTTCCTGAACTCCTCGTAGACTCTAACATAATACTGCGGGCATCTAGTGAAGGTCTTCTGACTGACTTGGCAGATTTTCTACATGAAAGTATTAAGCAAATCTCCACGCATGGAAAACATGCGAAGTCTCCCTCCTTAATGTTTGCCTTTGCAGATACCCACCCACAGGAATGAACTTCCTGACTCTGTGGCCTCCTCGGCTTTCCTGTGAATGCCTGGCCTCACTGTGCGAAGCCGAGGTCCACACAGCAGGAGTGGCATGCAGGCAATGTAAAGCAGTACAGGTCTTTGGTCCCGCTTTAGGTGCCTTCTTTTTCTCAAGCATTTGCTTACATTTCTAGATTTCTAGTGTTAGGTCCTTTTGAAGACTTTTGTCGAGATGTAATTCATGCTGCACAATTCACTCTGAAAGGCTGAAGAGTCTAAGTCTCCTGCAGCCGGCGCAGTCTCCCTCACAACTGAGTGGAGGGCGCCCTTCAGTGTCTGGCGGGGCTGCGGCCTCCTCCGCAGGTCACACACTGGGCGCTCCTAGGTCCAGGCCCGCACAATGGGGAGCAGCACGGCGGACAGGAGGTGGCTCCTTGGGAACACATTTTGTCCTGCTTCTCTCAAGCAGCTCCTTTGGGTTCTGCCCACTGAGGAAGGACGCCAGACTCCCTACCTTGTGGAACTTTGGGGCTCCGTGTCCTGCACCCTACGCCCTTTCTTTCAGACCCATTCCCTGCAGGACCTGAGAGAAAAATCTGCAAAAAGACTGCAACATCAGAAAATATATGCACTCAGCTTACACCAGATTGCTTTTGCTCAGTCTCTGTCCCAAGCCCAAGAGAACAAGTGAAAATGTTACCTTTGCTTTCTTTAAGGCGAAGGAGAGGGTTACTTCGCATGGAGAGAGCCCGGACGCACGCGGGGAGGACGGGTAGGGGTGAGGTCTGTCCTCTTTGCCGCGGCGTGGGTTATGAACCTGGTCCCGCCAGCCCGCTGCTCTCAGCCTCAGCTTTTATCTGTGGGGAGGGCAGCAGTGCCCCCCCCCCGCACAGGATGAGGCCCGTGTGTGTGCAACACGCCTGCCCAGGGGTGAGCAGGGAACTTCACCCTCATCTGCACAGGAGCAGAAATGGCAGCTGCCTGCTTCTGGTGCCACGAGGGCCGGTCGGGCCACTGCGCCGGCTGCTTTTCTATGAGTCCCTGGCCGCAGCGCGCAGTGGTCACGTTCATCGCGGGGAGCCTGCACCCTGCTCTGCACGCCTTCATTCTATTCCGTCCCCTCCTCCTCCCCTCCTCCAGCTCCCCCCAACTCTTCTTCCCGTCTCCATTTGCAGAAGCTCTGCTTCCTTCGTTTCTCTGCAGTTCTTTTTCTATAAATCCCCTTG
>RJWM01008812.1:6387-71182 GCA_004363535.1 Dasyprocta punctata
CCTAGCTTCTTGAGGAATCTCCACACTGACTTCCACAGTGGTTGCACCAGTCTACACTCCCACCAACAGTGGAGAAGAGTTCCTTTTTCCCCACAGCCCCTCCAGCATTTGTTGTTGGTTGATTTTTTAATCTTGGCCATTCTTTCTGGAGTGAGATGGAATCTCAGTGTTGTTTTAATTTGCATTTCCTGAATGACCATTGATGTCGAACATTTTTTCATATATTTATTTGTCATTTGTTTTTCTTTCTCTGAGAAGTGTGAGATGACTCAGATGCCCATTTTTGGATTGGGTCCTTGAATTTTAGGGGCCTGATTTCTTTTAATTCTTTATACATTTTACATAGAAGTCATTTGTCTGATGGACAGTTGGCTAAGATATTTTCCCAATTCATGGGTTTTCTTTTCACTCTGTTGGAGATTTCCTTTGACATGCAAAAACATTTCAGTAAGATGAGATCCCAGGTGTTGATTCTGGGAAGTGTTTCCCGTGCAAAATGATTTTTGTTCATGAACTCTCTGCCTACTCCTATGTCATCGAGATTTTTACCTACTCTGTCTTCTAGTAAGTTTAGTGTCTCTGTTTTTATATTCAGATCTTTGATCCATTTTGACTTTATTTTAGTGCATGGTGATAGACATGAGTCTAGTTTTATTTTACAGCATATAGAAAGCCAGTTTTTCCAGCACCATTTGTTAAAGAGGCTATCTTTCTTCCAATGTACATGCTTGGCCCCTTTGTCAAAGATAAGGTGGCTAAGTGTGTTTGTACTTGTGGCTGTATCTTCTAATCTATTCCATTGATCTTCAGGTCTGTTTTGACTCCAGTACCATGCCAATTTTATCACAGTAACTTTGTAATATAGTTTCAAGTGAGGGATTGTGATGCCTCCTGCCTTACCTCTGTTGCCCAGAATTGCCTTTGCTATTCTAGGTCTTTTTGGATTCCAAATGAATTTCAGGAATGTTTTCTCTAGCTCTGTGAGGTAAGCAAATGGTATTTTGATTGGGATTGCATTAAATCTGTATAACAATTTTGGGAGAATGGCCATTTTCACAATGTTTGTTCTTCCTATCCTTGAACGGGGAACATCTTTATATTTTCTGAAATTCACTTTGATTTCCTTCTTTAGAGTAATGTAATTTTAACTGTATAGATCTTTTACTTCCTTTGTTACATTGATTCCTAAGTATTTCATTTTTTTGGATGTTATAGTGAAGGGTGTGGTTTCCCTTATTTCTCTCTCAGTGACTTTGTTGTTTGTGTACAGGAATGCTGTAGATTTTTGAGTGTTCACCTTGTATCCAGAAACCTTACTAAATTTGGTTATTACTTCCAGAAGTCTTCTAATGGATTTTTGGGGGTCTTCTAATGTAGAGTATTATATCATCTGCAAATAATGATAATTTCACTTCTTCCTTTACTATCCTTATTCCCTTTATTTCTTTCTCTTCTCTAATTGCTCTGGCTAGTATTTCCAGAACTATATTGAATAGGAGTGGTGATAATTGACATCCTTGTCTTGTTCCTGATTTTAGGTTGAAAGTTTTCAGTTTTTGTCCATTTAGTAAGATGTTGGCTGTTGGTTTATGATATATGGCTTTTATCAGGTTGCGGTAGAGACCATCTTCTCTGATTTTCTGTAGGGTTTTGATCATGAATGGGTGTTGGATTTTGTCAAAAGCTTTTTCTACATCTATTGAGATGATCATGTGGTTCTGGTCTTTGGCCCTGTTGATTTGGTGCATTACATTTATTGATTTCCATATATTGAACCATCCCTGCATTCCTGGGGTGAATTCCACTTGATCATGCTGTATAATCTTTCTGATAACTTGCTCTATTCTATTTGCCAGTATTTTATTGAGGATTTTTGCATCTATGTTCATGAGGGAGATTGGCCTGTAATTTTCTTTTTTGGTTGGGTCTTTCTCTGGTTTTGGTATTAGGGTAATACTTATTTCCAGGAATGAGTTAGGCAGACTTGCTTCCCTTTCAATTTCATTGAAGAGTTTGAGGAGTGTTGGCATTAAGTCTTCCCTAAATTTGTGGTAGAATTCAGTGGTGAATCCATCAGGGCCTGGGCTTTTCTTTGTGAGTAGGATCCTGATTACATTTTCAATTTCCTTAGCTGAAATTGGGTTATTCAGCAGCTTTACATCTTCTTGATTCAGCTTTAGTAATTCATAGGTTTCTAGGAATCTGTCCATTTCTTCTGTGTTATTGAATCTATGTGAGTAAAGGTTTTCGAAGTAAGTGTTGATGATCTTCTGTATTTCCACAGGGTCTGTAGTGATTTTACCCTTTTCATTCCTTATTGCATGAATCTGAGTTTTTTCTTTCCTCTTTTGGATAAGATTGGCTAGGGGTTTATCAATTTTATTTACTCTTTCAAAGAACCAACTCTTCAATTCGTTAATTCTTTGCATTGTTTTCTTACCTTCAATTGCATTAATTTCTGCTCTAATCTTAATAATTTCCTCCCTTCTTTGGACTTTAGACTTGACTTACTCTTCTTTTTCTAGAAGTTTCAGGTGCAGCACTAGGTTGTTTACGTGTGTTCTTTCCATTTTTCTGATGTGGGAGTTTAGTGCTCTAAATTTCCCTCTGAGGACTGCTTTCACTGTGTCCCACAGGTTCCGGTAATTTGTATTTGCATTTTCATTCAATTGTAGATATTGTTAAATTTCTTCTTTAACTTCTTCTGTGACCCATTGGTGATTTAGAAGAGCATTATTTAATTTCCATTTGTTTATGCGGTTAGTGTACATTTTTTTGTCATTCATTTCCAATTTTACTGCGCTATGGTCAGATAATATGCATGAAATTATTTCAGTTCTTTTGCATTTACTTAAGCATGTTTTGTGGACCAGTATATGATCTATTTTAGAGAATGACCCGTGTGCATCTGAGAAGAATGTGTATTCTGATGTTGATGGGTGGAATACTCGGTACACATCTACTAGGTCCATTTGTTCACAAGTTTGATTCATTTCTGTTATTTCTTTGCTGATTTTTTGTTTGGTTGATCTGCCTCTCTGTGACAGTGGGGTGTTAAGTTCCCCTGTTATAACTGTATTATTGTTTATTTGGTTTTTCATGTCTATTAAGAATTGTCTGGTATAGTTGGGTGCTCCCATATTCGGTGTACATATATTGATGATTGTAATCTCTTCCTCTTGAAATTTTCTGCTAACAAGTATATAGTGACCTTCTTTATCTCTTTTGATCATTCTCGGTTTGAAGTTCATATTGTCTGCAAACATAATAGCTACCCCTGCTTTTTTCTGGGTTCCTGTTGCATGGAGTATTGCTTCCCAGCCTTTTATTTTTAGTCTGTGAATTTCCTTTTGAGTGAAATGTGTTTCTTGTACACAGCATATTGTTGCGTTTTGTTTCTTAAGCCACTCTGCTAGTCTGTTTCTTTTGATTGGTAAGTTGAAACCATTTACATTGATTGATATAACTGATATGTACTGGCTCATCTCTCTCATGATATCTTTCTATTGATGTTTTTCTACATTTTCTGTTTAATTATTTGCCCTGCGTAGTTTTTTTCCTTTTGTTGTTGTTCTTAAGATTGTAGCTATGTTTGTCTCTTTCTAGAGTGTCTTCCAGTACTCTTTATATTGTTGGTTTGGTAGCCATAAATTTCTTCAGTTGTTCTTTGTCATGAAAGTACCTTATTTCTCCATCAAGTTTTAAGGATAGTTTTGCAGGGTACATCAATCTGGGTTGAAAATTGTTTTCTTTCAGGATTTGAAATACTTCACTCCAAGCTCTTCTTAACTTGAAGGTCTCTGTTGAGAAATCTGCCATGATTCTGATAGGCTTTCCTTCATAGGTGACCTGTTTCTTTTCTCTGACAGGTTTTAGTATTTTGTTCTTGTGCTGTATTTCTGATATCCTTATTATTATATGTCTGGGTGAAGATTTATTTTGGTTATGGTTAATTGGGGTTCTGTATGCCTCAGTTACCTGTATTTCAGATTCTCTTCCCATGTTTGGAAAGTTTTCTGCTATTATTTCTGTGAATTGTCTTTGCACATCATTAGTATTGATCCCTGCTTTTTCATTTGTGCCTATTAATCTTACATTATTTCTCTTGGCATCGTCTTGCAGCTGTTGAATTGTTGTTTCTTGGTTCCTTACTATTTTTAAGAGATCTTTTCTTTCGTGACCATAAGCTCTCATGCTGTCTTCAACATCGGAGATCCTATCTTCAGCTTCATTGAAGTGGTTTTTCAAACTTTCCATGGTATTTTTCATTTCGTGCATTTCCATTTGCATCTGTTTCATGCATTCTGTTTGTGTCTTACATTGTTAATTCAAGGTTTCGATCATTTTCTTAAGTTCTTCTATGTTTTTATCTTGCTCTTCTTAAGATACACACAACATTTCTTTCATAATGATTGTCATTTCATTTTTTAGATGAGAGATTACTTTTGATTTGAGTTTCTCTACAGCTTCATTAAGCTGTTTCTTTACTGCATTTTCTATCATTTCAGAAAGTTCAGTTGTGTGACTCCCACTGTCTTCCATTTCAGCGTCTCTTGGGTTTGTTCTCAGTGGGCTGGGGGATTGAGACTGCCTCTTGGTCTTTGGTTTTGTCATTTTCTTCTGGGACCTGTGTGGCTCTGTGTCCTGTGAGGCTGACCGGGCATTCCCCTGGTGGGTTGTGCTGAGTCGCTGAACTGAGTAGAGCTGGATCCTCTGCGCAGCTAGTGAGGGCACACTCCTGGTGTTTGGTGGTGGAGCCTCTTCCTTACTGGGTAGGGGCCAAGGCCTCCTGGTCCCAGGCAGCTAGGCACAGCATACTCTGGAGTGTGGTGCCACCCGGACCCCGAGTCTGGCTGCAAGGAGTTCAGAATCTCTGGATTGCTAGGCAAGCCTGCGTGAGTCCCAGGCCTACAGTGCCAGGACCTTGTTCCTGGCTGGGTGGACCCGCATTCTCTAGGACCCACTGTGCTGACAGCTCCACTGAAGAATGAAACTTGTGCCCACCCTGGCTCTGGCAGGCAGAGCCCAAGCTGTCCAAGGCCCTGCAGCTATGCTGGCCAGTCCCTGATGAGCAGCTCTGGGGTCCTGGGCTGGGTTGGGCTCAGTACCTTTGTGTCCTGTGGGGCTGGCCGAGAGTTGCCCTGGTGGGTTGTGCTGAGTTGCAGGACCAGGTAGAGCTGGATCCTGTGCACAGCTAGTGAGGGTGCACTCCTGCAGAACAAACTCTTTGATTGGTTAATTTTTCTATTATTTTCATAGTCTCAATTGTGTTAATTTCTGCTTTGATCTTTATAATTTCCTCCTGTCTTTGGGCTTTGGGCCTGACTTGCTCCTCTTTTTCTAGATGTTTGAGGTGTAGCATTTGTTTATTTATTTGTGTTCACTCTGTTTTCCTGATATGAGAATTCATCACAAGATATTTTCCCCTGAGAACTGTTTCATTGCATACAGTAAGTTGTATTTGCATTTTCATTTGATTGCAGATATTGTTTATTTCCCTTTTTAATTTCCTCTGTGACCCCATGATTATTCAGCAGGGTGTTATTTGATTTCCATGTGTTTATGGAGTTTTTGCAATTTCTTTTGTCATAAATTTCCAGTTTCATGGCACTATGATCAGATAATATGCATGGGATAATTTTGATTCTTTTACATTTACTTAAGCATGTTCTATAGGCTAGTATACGGTCTATTTTAGAAAATGTCCCATGCACAGCTGAGAAGAATGTGTATTCTGATGTTGTTGGGTGGAATACTCTGTACACATCTACTACGCTCATTTGTCTCTGGTTTGATTCAGTTCTGTTATTTCTTTGCTGATCTTTTGTCTCATTGATTTGTCTCTTTGTGTCAATGGGGTATTAAGGTCTCCCATTATAATTGCATTATTGCTTATTTTATTTTTCATGTCTATTAATATTTGTCTTGTATAGCTTGGTGCTCCCATATTTGGTGCAGATATATTTAAGGTTGTTATCTCTTCCTCTTGAAGTTTTCCCCTAACCAGTATGTAGTGACTTCTTTATCACCTTTGATCATTCTTGGTTTGAAGTTTATGTGTGCAAACAGAATAACAACTCCTGATTTTTCCTAGGTCCCTGTTGCCTAAAATATTGGTTTCCATCCTTTGACTCTCAGTCTATGAATTTTCTTTTGGATTAACTGGGTTTCTTATTTCTTTTAATTGGTGAAGTGAGTTCATTTACATTAATGGTTATGATCAATATATATTGGTTTATTTCTGACATGTTATCTTTCTGTTAGTGGTTTGTTACCTTGCCCCTGTGCTTCATTATATGCCCTGCTTGGTGGTTTTTTTCTGTTGTTGTTCTTGAAGTCCTAGTCTTTTTTTTACATCTATTTAGAATATTTTTTAGTACTCTTTGTAGAGTTGGTTTGGTGGTCAAGAAGTTCTTCAGTTGTTCTCTGTCATGGAAGTATCTTATTTCTCCATCAATTTTGAAGGATAGTTTTGCATTGTACATCAATGTGGAGTGAAGTTGTTTTCTTTTAGGATTTGGAATACTTCACTCCATGCTCTTCTTGACTTGATTGTTTGTGTTGAGAAGTCTGCTGTGATTCTGATGGGCTTTCCTTTATAGGTGATTTGTTTCTTTTCTCCAATAGCTTTCAATATTCTGTTCTTATGCTGAATTGCTGGAATGTTGATTATTATGTGTCTGGGTGTAGATTTATTGTGGTATGACTAACTTGAGTTCTATTTGCTTTACTTCTCTGTATGTCATTTTCTTTTCCCATGCTTGGGAAATTTCCTGCTATTACTTCTGTAGTCTTTCTATATCTTCTGTGTTGTCACCATCTTTTTTGTTTACACTTATCAATTTTATACTGTCTTTCTTTGTATCATCTTGAAACTAATGAATTGTTATTTCCTGGTTCCTTTTAAAAGATCTTTCTTTTCCTGGTCACTAACTGCAATCTTGTCTTCAAGGTCTGAAAGTCTATCCTCACATTCATTCAAGTGGTTTTGCAGCTTTTGATGGAATTTTGATTTCCTAGATATCTCTTTGAATCTGTTTCATGAATTCTAGATCTTGCCTATATTGTTAATTCAAGGTTCCTATCATTTTCCAATGCTCCTCTATTTTTTTAACTATGTCTTCTTTAGGTGTGTTCAGCATATCTTTTGTTATGTTTGTTATGGTTGATACATTGTGTCAATTTGAGAAGCTTAGAAGTTTAAGAGACTCAGTAGGGAACCAGGGTTCTTACTTTGTAAATATCCTCATCCTGTGCAACAAGAAAGCACAGAGATTCTGTGAGTGCTGCCCTTGCCCTGGGGTGGGGTGATGGTGGTGGTGGTGGCTTGTGTATAAGGAAGAAAAAGAGGCTTGTTCTTCCCCCTTTTTCTCTGGCTGCTTTTGCACTGGCTGCTGCCTTGAAGTGTTGCCCCCTTGCCATGCCACCCTGCCTTGCAGTCAGCTGATTATGGACCACCACAGTGAGATAAATAAATCTTTCCTTCCTTCATTTTGGGCATCAGGTATTTTGTCTCAGCAATGAGAGAAAAGTAACCAAGACAATGTTTATCATTTCTTGTTTTATCCAAAAGATTATTTCTTATCTGATTTCCTTTACAGCTTCATGGAGTTGTTTCTTTACTTCAGTTGTTATCGTTTCAGAAATCTCAGGTGTGTGACTTAAAATTTATTCTTTGTCCATGTCGCCTGGATTAGTTATTGATGGGCTGGAGGTTTTAGATTGCATTTTGCTCTTTGGTTTTGTCATTTTCCTGTATTCCCCTGGGACAGCTGAATGCTAAGTCCCAGTTGCTTCCTGAGTTGCTGATGACTGTCATTCTGGAGGCGGTCTGCCCAGTTGAGTGGGGAACATTAGGTAGGCCTTTCCCAGGCCTTGCACTGTGAACCAATGTTCCCTGCCTAGGTGGAGTATGTCAGGCCAACCTTCAGCAGGCCCCACACAGTGCACTGACACTTGCCCACTGGTTGAGGTCACTGAGTGTGACCCTACTAGGCCCACCAATGCTCTGATTCTGATTGGAGTCACTGTGTGGGGCTTCACCAGGTCCCACACAGCACACTGAGGCTCCCTGGCTGGGTGGAATATTGTTGGTAGACCTTTAGCAGGCCCCATGTAGTGGACCAACATTTCCTGGCTGGTTCAGGTTGCTACTTCAGAGGGTGCTGCGAAGCCCTTTTAACACTAAGAAACAGTCACAGATCTTCAAATAAAATCACTTTATGGACTGTTCTCAGAGGATTTCCCTTCTTTGCTGAGCTTCAGAGCTTCCAAGATCTTGAATGCTAGAAAGGAAAATCAGAGGGAGGAAACACAGGGCGGGAGTGCTGCCTGAGGGGTGGCTGCCTAGAGATGTGGGAACCTGTCAACACAGTTAGAGTGTTTTGTAATGGTAATCTTTTGCTGGTCTGCTTTCTTGGCTAAGTTATGTTGCAGAAACAAAAAAGCCACATTCACTAGAAAATACCTGGCTACAGTACAGTTTGTGGGTAGGTTTTTTTATTGTGGGTTTTAGCTTTATAAAAGTTTTCAATTGACCTGGGGATATAGGTCAGTGGCACAGTGCCTGCCTGGCAAGCATGTGGTCATGAGTTTGATCCCCGGTAACAAAAAAATAAAATAAAATAAGATAAATAAAATAAAAGCTGTCAACTATTTTATCCCAAACTCTGATATTAAATTTACCAGCTTCAGGAAAGGAAAGATAGAATGCAGCTATCTGATGAAGTAATCTAAAAACTTGCTTAGATGGCACATCAATGTGTGTCATTTAGCAGCTTCATAATCAGTAGAGTAACTTCTCTTTTCAGATAAATAATCAATAGACTAAATTCATAATCAATAGGCTAAATTCTCTTTTGCAGATAAAGAATGGACTTGCCCCATTGCTACACTAGAGGAACAGACTCGTACTTACTACTTGTGCCTGAGTACAATAATTAGTAAATCGCACAGCTTGCCTTTAAGTTGGTCACTCAAGGTCCAGTGGATTGCCAGCACCTGATTATGGATAGTGGTCATTGTTCTGAGAGGGTTATGTGTTCCAGCCATGCTGAACACCAAATATAGATGGTCCTTCATGAATCTTGTTGCAGTCTGGGAAGTTTATATTCATAATCCTAAAGGAAAGTTATTGGAATTCTAAAGTTAAGCTAAATCAAGCTCATAGTCCAGGCATTTCACTCATACTTATTTTTCAAAGAGAAATTAAACATATACTAAAAAAAGAAAAGAAATACATGTTTTCACAGAATCTGTGCGTGATTGTTCAGAAGTGCAACAGTAAAATTCTGGAAACAACACAAACACCCAATGCATAAATAAACTGTGGTATGTCCATCTGATGGAATGCTACTCATCAATACAAAGAGTGAGCTACTTATACATACCACACAGAGAAATCAAAAATAAGCTACATGAAAAAGCCAGACCACACACCAAAAGGACACACTGACTTTACTCCTGTAAAATTCATATAAATTATAAATTGTTAATTAGTACATCATAGCCAAAAATCAATCAGTGGTTTATCCAGGATTATAGTGTGAGGTGGGGGAGGGACAGGAGGAAAAGATAATAATGGTCATGAAGAAATTTTGAAGGTGATAGATATGCTTATTTTCTTGATCATGTGGATAATTTCATGATCATATACTCTTTTAAGAGTCACAAATTGCACACTTTATAGAGGTGAAAGTTACTATATATCTATTTTACTTCAATAAGCTATAAAACAAACTCAAAATCAATGACCTGTATTTATTCATGAGTCTCTGATCTAGGCTGTACTCAGCAGGGCAATTTGTCTCTCCTTCCTCTAGTGACAGCTGGTGTCCAGACTGAACTACAGATTTTAAGATGGCCTCACTCACCTTCTCCCTGTCCAGCTGGAATAGATAGAACAACTAGAGAAGTTTGTGGGTCTCTGCTTTTCTTCACATTCTTTCATCTATGATTCTCCCTCATCTTCAGAGACTTGCCCAGACTTCCTTAAATGGAGTTTCACACAGCAAGAGAGTGCTATGGTTGGTGTCTATATGTCCCCCTAAAGCTTCATGCAATCACAAGGGTGTGTTGGCTTTTTTGGAGGCAGCTGAATCTAGAGTTTTTATCTGGTGCTAGGTTTTGAGTGTGAGTACTACAGAGTAGGTATCCTGAGTACAATATAAAGGAGGAAAAGAGGCTTGCTTCCCCTTTTTGTTCTTGTTGCTTTTACTGTCTTCCACCACCATGAACTGTTGCCCTCTGCCACATCATCCTGCCTTGGAGCCAGCTGAATATGGACTGAAATCTCTAAAAACTATGAGCTAAATAAATCTGTCCTTACATAAATGTGGGTGTTGGGTATTTTTTCTCGAAACAAGAAAAGTAACTAAGTATTTGATACCAAAGAAGTGGGGTTGTTGCTGTGCCTATACCTGAAAAAGTGGTTCTTTGGGAATGGCTTGTGGGAAGAGTTTGGAAAGGTTCAGAGATGTCACCTGACAGAATAGAGCTGGAACGTCTAAAGCTGTTCTGTATGAGAGATTCTGGTCAGAGCTCAGAAGACCAGAAAACCAGTAAAGACCAGGCTCAGGAGGTTTCTGATGGGAACTAGGACAGCATTGGCTGCTGGACACCACATGATGTGTGCTATGGTTTAGCAGAAAGTTTGTCTGCATTTTGCTGGTGTCCAGAGATTCTGCCTGAGATGGAGATTAAAGCTGGTGGAATACCTAACCTTGTAGAAGAAATTTCAAGGCAGTCTAATGTTCAGGCAATGGCCTAGCTACTGTTGATGGCTTTTAGCCAGATTTACATCGAGAATCAAGAGCCAAGAATCCAACAGAACGATTTAAAATGTTTGAGTTTGGTCAGAAAGGAAACTCCAGGAAAGCAGTGTACTGCAAAGATAGAGCAGAGAAGATCTTGATTGATGAGAAGGAACAGGAGAATAGAAAAGATGGCCTGAAGGCATCATAAAAAAGGAGCATGACTCGACCCTATGCAGTCTCAAAAGCAAAAGTGAAAGACTTTGCTTTAAGAAGAAAGCTACAGAGCATCATATTCCAGAATGTTAGTACCCTAGAGAATTTGCTCCTTGGAATTAGATTCATAGTGCTCAGTGATTCAGGCAGTCAACCTCTACAGCCAAGACACAGAAAATCCTGGATGCTATTCCAGCTGACAGCAGACCTTGGCATCATCAATGTGGTGCTGGTTTTAGGCATATGTAGAACAAAAGAGTTCTGGCATAAAGAAGGCTTCCACCCTGATTTCAGAAGGCCTAAGAAGTCAGTCTGTGTGCCCCTGAGAGGGCAGTGTGTGAAGTTGTGAGTGTGAAACTGAAGGCTCAGTTGAGAAAGCAGAAGTTTGGAGAAGCCAGAAACATGGATTATCTAAAGAAAGGTGCAAGGTGGGAGCAAAGTGGGCCTAAGAGAGAAGCCATGGGAATTACAACCACCATAAATATTATAGGGGCAGAGCTGCCCAAGCCCTTGGAGCTCACAACTTGCCACAGATTGCCTCAGGTGTGGTACATAGAACTACAGAACTTAATGTTTGTCCTCCTGGATTTCATACTTGCTTTGGTCCCAATCCTTTGTACTTCTGTTTGTAACTTTTGGAATGGAACTGTTTATCTTGTGCCATTGAATGTTGGAAGTGTTTGACTTTTCATTTTTATAGGGGCTCATAGCTGAGAGTTTGCCTTACATCTAGGAGGAGACTTGGGACTTGGACATCTCAGCAATGCTGAAACTGTTAGAACTTTGTCAACTCAGAGATGAACTAAATGTCTTTTGCATAAAGGGATGTACATGAGTCTTTGGGGGACCAGGGGTAGAATGTTAAGGTTTGTGCCGGATGTCCCACCAAAGCTTCATGCAATCACAGGAGGTAGACTATTTGGAGCTGGTTGAATCTAGAGTTTGTGATTGGTTCATTATCTAGTGCTGGGATTCAGGGTATGAATGCTACACCCACCCTAGTGTAGGTAGCCTGCATATGATATAAGGGACGAAAAGAGACTTTACCCTTTTGTGCTTGTTGCTTTTGCTGTCTTCTACCTATGAACTCTTGCCCCTTCTGCCATGCCACTGTTCCTTGGAGCTAGCTGATTACAGCCTGAAACCTCTACAAACTATGAGCTAAATAAACCTTTCCTCATTTAATTTTGGTCATTAGGTATTTTGCCTCAGCAACAAGAAAATTAACTAAGATAGAGAGTGGAAATCTTTTGAGAATGTAAGCCAAGGAAGTATTCTATTGGCCCAAACAAGGCATTAACCCAAGTCGGCCCAGAATAAGTGTGAGAAAAGACTTATTTGGAACTATTTTTAATAACGTATTACAATGTCAATAACTGTCAACTTGCAGGTTTCTGCATGCACAGCTTTCTCAGTGGCACCAATGTCATAGAATTTTATTAGTGTATGTAAGCATAACTCAACATCTAGAGATGAAAATTCAAAATGAATTTAACGACTGATATTTAAGGGTGACAATTGCCATTTCTGTACTCATCAAATTCTGTGAATTTCTTGCTTTATGCACATTTACTCCTATTTAGAATGGCAAAAAATGAAACAATTCTTCAATTTTATTTCTATATTTGAGGCATATGAAAATCACTGGATATTTTTTCTATTGTACAAAAACTTATGGATCATATATACTTTTTTGTGAATGGAGAAAATTTTCATTATTTCTCCCCTTCACTGTATTTTCTTTTCTCCATTTCTGTACTCTTTTCAGTGTGAAGAATTTATTTTACTGCTTATAGATCTCTATTAAGTCATTTCAGTAGATCCTCTTGATGTACATTATTTTTTACAACTTTATCAACTCCCATAAAAACATTAAACTTCAATTTTTGAAATATATAAGCTAATTCAAAAGATTCAAGGCATTCAAAGAGTCTTCAAAAAAATATGCTTATTCACCATCTGTGAAAAACTGCTGAAAAAAGCACTTAATGCTGCAGACTGTATCTGCTCCAATTACTATAGTCATAGTAGTTAAGATCAATACAGTTGAACCAGCTAGAAACAAGGCAGATACTTGACACATAGTTGTATTAAAGAGATGATGCTTGGAAATCATTTTCATAGCCAATACCAGGATCTAGAACATGCCAACATCTCTTGAACTAGTTTTTCACCTAAATCAGAGTCATTTGCCCTTATAAAGAAGGTAAACAAACTTGGCTCTTGGTTCTCTTTCAGGTATTCTGTTACAGATTAGTGGATCAACAATAGTCTAGGGTCTCATGTACAACAAGGAAAAAAACTGCCAAGCATACACCCAGTAGTAAGGGCTAAGGAGCTACAGTTATGCAAGATAATAGGGAAGGTAGCAGAAGCAACAGAAAAAGGGAAAAGAGAAGCTGATAATCCAGGCTTTCAGAATTTCAAGCCCAGATCCCTCTGGATTTAGGTGCCTCCCAAAGAATCTGCCTTGATGCCAGTGCTCTGCTGCTGAGGGCATGGAGATCTCTTAGGCTTTTGTTATTTCATCTTGTAACTCTCTTAGGATAATGGCAGCATGAATAACCATAGGGTGTTGTTTACAGTTGAATAGAGGGGAGTGACTCACTGGCCTCCTTTGTTTCTCACTGTACTAGTTCTGTATTGAATGATGGTAAGATCAAAGAATAAAGAGAATTGATGAGTTAATAACAGTGGGAAGATGCACCTAAAGTGTTACTTAAAAGGGGCTTGAAACTTGGCACAGGAGTTCACTGAAACTGTGAAAAAATAAGGAAAGTTTTAACACTTTTCATTCTTTTCTTATTGTTTTTAGATAATTGTTGCCTGTTCTTTGTTGCTGGTAATTGGCAGCAATATCCCAGTCAGCTGACGTTCGTGCTGATGGAATAATCACTAGGAAGGAAAAGTCCCGCTGAGGAGATGGAAACATTCACTGATTGTCCAGGTTTTTGCTCCTGGGTCACATCCCCTTCCAGATCTCAAGGTTGAGATTTATTTCTCCCTAAAACCTTAAGGATTAAATTTGGATCATAAAGCTTACCCGATACTGAGAAAAAAATACAGTAACATAGACTCTTAAGTTGGATTCAAAAACAGAGTTCACTGATATGCTCTCTATAAGAGGTCTCCCAAGTAGGGTGAGTGATGAGGAGAACAAAACTTTGAAAAACTGAAATTTAAGACCAAAATGGATACCTTTCATGGACAACTATCTCATTCCACTTCTGTTATCTTGCTCGTACAGCCTGTTTCTGGCATCTTGCTTGTATAGCCTGCTTCAAATACCCTGTGCTTAAGCACACCCCTTTCTGCCTCTGTAACTCAGCCTGCACATTTTCACCTAAAACGTCTATATAAAACAGCCCCAGCAAAGGCTCGGGGCATAGACTTTGGAGTATGCAGCTCCTCTGAGCCTGCTAGCATAATAAAGTTTGGTTCCCTCTGTTTCTCAGAGTGTATCTGCATTTCTTCATACCCAGTAAATCTAAAACTGCAGTAACATGAGCAAACAAAATATTTTTAAAATTATCCAGGCATGATGGCACACACCTGTTGTCCCATTATTTAGGAGACTAAGACAGAAGGATTGCCACTAGCTCAAGGCCAGCCAGGATGACATAGTGAACTCAAGGCTAGCTTGAATTATATCAAGACTCTGTCTCAAAAACACCGAAAAAGACCTGGGCATGGTGGTACATTCCTATAATTCCAGTACTTGGGAGGCTGAGGCAAGAGAACCCCCATGAGTTTGAAGCCAACCTAACCTGCGTAGTAAGTTTAAGGCCTGTTGAACTACATAATGAACTACTCTCTCAAAAAAACAAAAATCAAAAACAAAAAATTAGATCATGCATGATTCCATAATGGGAATTAAATAGGTTCCAAAAGATCAATATTATCTAGATTTCTTCTCATCAAAGTGATTTAAAATTGGAAATAAATAAAAAAAAGAAAAACAAGAAAAAGAAATCAAATGTTTTGAAAACTAAAAAATCACATTGCTTAAAAATCTTTGGCAAACCCAGAAAATTATGGAGCTGTAAAGGATAGTTATAATGTGAAAAAAAAAAACAGACATGCAATTAGAGATTTAGATACTAGAACATAATCATTATGTAAAGAGTTACATAAATTAGTATTGATGGAAAAGCTAAAGGCATAGGTAGAAGACTACTGACTGTCTTAAATATTTAAGAAAGGTTTGTAAGCTAAATATATTTCATACAAGAAGTTGAAAATAGAACAAGACAGTAAACTCAAAAAGGTTAGAAATAAATATAAAAGGGCCAGAAAGATGAAGTATATGAACAATGAATAGGAAAAGTTAACAATTTCACAGTACATTATTTAAAAAGATTAATAAGACAGGTGACTGGGAATTTGATTAGAAAAGTAAAAAATGTGAGGTATAAAAACAAAAGATGAAAGTAAAAAAGTAAAGTTAAGGTAGAAAATCACCACTGAGATAACAACTAAAAGAATAGCAAGATTATTAAAGCACTGATAAACTGAAAATTGGGCACAGGAATTTATTCCTAGAAATACAAAAATTACTACATACCAGGTTAAAACAAATATAAAACTCAAGTAGAACAGTAATTATTAAATAGCTTCACTTTTAATGAAAAAAAAAATTCCTCTTTTAAGAAACTCAATACATATTCAATTTATGAAGAAATTCAGCCAACCTATAAAACATCAGCTAATTACTATTTTATAAAATTTCTAAAAAATTGAAAAAACTATAAAAACTATACCCCTTATTTTGTTAGTTTGCAATTTCATTTAGTCAAACTTAACATAAAGCTTGTGACTATAGATCCAAAAGCAAATAATATAAGAAAATAAAATGTTAGGCCTATTTTATTTATAAACCTAGATGCAAGATATAATACTGATGTAGGGGGAAAATGGGAATTTCCAACATGGTAGATGTCAGATACTCTGAGTTCATGTTCCCTGAAATCAAAAAATCAATTCTAAGGAACAGCAGAGGTTAACAGTAGGCAAATTTATTGAGGAATAGGAATGGCTCCTGAATGAGTTGCCAACAAGCCCACTTCTCTCAGAAAGTTTTTGAGAGCAAAATCATGAGGTGAGTACAATGTAGGTCAAAACTGTAATAAACAAATAAGTGTAGCCACTTGGCTAATACAGATCTAATACTCCAAGGGCATATGGATCTTGGTCAGTAGTCTACAGTCTTAGTCTTCTCTTCTCTTGAGTCTTAGTCTTAGCAGTTTTAGACTTAGTCTTAGTCTTTATTTTAGCGGGTAAGACAAGATGACCCATCCCAATGAGATAATGGCTTATTTATACAGGAAATCTCAAAAGGGTGGTACCAATAATTCCAAACTTCAGTTTATCCCTTAGGGAAGTACATAAATCTGAGCACAGTGATTTTAATTTTCTTTCCGTGCACCTCCAGCCACAGCTCCAATGTGCTCTCATCTTCACTGAGTCTTTTGAGGGTCTACACTTGTCTCATTGCCTATAATATTTCTACCTAATTTAGCTGTCTATAATAGTACTAGATCACAAAATTCACAGAATAATTTTTTAAAAACAGTGTTACATGATCAAATACTGTTAACTACAGTATTTATGGATGTTTTAACATTGATATTTATAATTTATCATATTAATACTCTAAAGTAGAAGTGCTGAGGTGTAAAATAGTGGTAGAGTATGTGGAAGGTCCTGAATGCAATCCTTAACTCAAAAAGAAAGAATTACAGCCAATAGACTTGATCCAGCTTTTTTTTTAATGGCTGTTGAGCTAAGAATGTTTCTCACAGTTTTGTAGATTGTAAACAGCTAAAGAATATTGGCATAGATTGTATGTGCTTTGCAGTCTAAAATATTTACTATCTGATCTTTTGTAGAAAAATGATTGCCAATCCCTGTTTTAAAAATTAAACAATCCATATAGCAAACACATTTAGTATTTATAGTGGAAATTCTTGGCAATCCAAGAAAAGAAGGAACTGTTTTAGCTTGGTAGAAATTTTACATAAAATTCCTACTTAGGTAAGTATTAGCATAACAGGGAAACATATGGTGCCTCCTTTTAAGATCAGGAGTTAAAAAGATCACTGTTATCACTGCTATCACTTAACATAATCCTCAATTCTAGGCCAAAGCCATAATGGAAAAAAGAAGAAGAAGAAGAAGAAGAAGGAGGAGAAGAAGAAGAAGAAGAAGAAGAAGAAGAAAAAGAAGAAGAGATACCTGCAGGTAGAGACTGAATTTCTTATTTTAAGATTATATAATAAAGGAAAAAATAGGATATTTTGATATATTATTTGAAAAAGTAAGAGTTCAACAAGTTTCTGGACACTAATTACATATTATTTTTACTCTAGCAATAACAATTAAGTTACAAATAAAAATAAAATATAATAGGGAAGATCTCAACACTAGTGAAAAATTTCAATTGGAAAACTTTTCATGATCTTGAATAAAGTGGATTGATATTATAAAAATATCAATGGTGTATAAATTAATTTATATAGTCAATGCTTTTCAGTCTAAAGTTTTAGCATCTTTGTTTTGAGGAAATCAATAAATTTGTCTATCTCAGGAAATGCTCACCATGAGCCTTAGGTAGCAAGTAAAAGATCATCCTTTGCAGCATTATTTTGGGGATAGAGAGCTGGGGACATTTTGGGATTACTTCATGCAGACAGTGGAAGGAAGGGAAAAGAAGATGCACCATAAAGCATTAGGCAGCAGCAAAGAGCTACGGAAAACACAGCAGACTGAGTAATTTAAAAGTCGTGATACTGGTTGAATGATAGACAGTGACCATATGACACAAATTGAGATGAGCAGGAATAACATTGTTTTCATGCCCTCCAAATATAAACGTGCAAAACAATAATACAAGTTTTGCAACAACATAATGAAACAAAAACATTGGATCGATTCACATGATTGCCTGTGGAAAAGGGGGAAATTCAGAGTAGGACAGGAAATAGGAAGAGATGAATACTGAAGTAAATAAACTTGTGTCAATCCATGCGGCTGCTGCTGTGGTACGAAGCAGGAAGTTAAATGCACCCAATGCTCTGAAGACCACAGGGGATTAAAACAAAGAGCCCAAAGAAAACATCCAGAAAGCACATAATATAAAAACCTAGTAACTGCACATGGTCTACATAAATCTATTGAACAAAAGTAATTGAATTTTCTCTACATTTCTGTTTAATCTCTAGTCTCTTACCTTTCCCCTGCTCTTTCACCTGAATCTATACTTATTCAATTTACTGGAATTGTGAATGATTGATGATAAGTATGCAGTAATTCCTTTTTGACCTTACCCACCCCTCACTCTATTCTCATTAGTCAGGGTTCTCTGGAAGAACAGATGCCAAATAGTGTATATGAACTTATTAGAGGGGATTTATTAGATAAGCTCACACAGTCGGAGGCTGGATAGTCCCACAAGGACCATCCACATGCAGCAGAGCCAACAGCTGTTTAGTTCAAGATTCTGCAAGGCTCAATATATTTACAAATAGACAAAACAGAAGTTGGCACATTTCACTTTTGTTTATTTTATTTATTATTTTTTGGTACCAGGGATCGAACTCATAACCTTGCACCTGCCAGGCAGGCACTTAGGCCACTGAGCAAATCCCCAGCCCTATTTTTTTGAGACAAAGTCTCACTATGCAGTTTGGGCTTGCCTTGAACTCACTTCATAGCCCAGGCTGATCTCGAGCTCACAATGATCCTTTTGCCTCAGCCTCCCGAGTGCTGGAATTAAAGGCATGCGCCACTACGCCTGGCTACATTTAACTTTTGAATCTCCTTTTCCTAGTCTTTTGTCCTAGTCATGCAGTCTGGGTCTGTATCCTGGCCCCTATAATTTAGAGTATAAAAATGCTGAAAAAAGTATTTAGCCACACTAAGTTTCCATTTCCTCATCTGTGAAAGAGTAAAGCACACTGTGTCATTTAGAATTGTTGCACAAAATCAGTAAAACAGGGTTTTATGGTGCTGCCTGGCCCATTTTATATAACTGATGGTGCTGTTACTATATAAAAGGCCCTCTGTTCTCATTCTTACCTTCATTATTTTTATTTTGGCTCTGTATTTTTTATCAAAATTGTAGACTATCAGATCTCAGTTACTTAAGTCTGAAGTCGAGCTTGTCAGTATTTGTCTTAGCTTCCATGGAAAATCAGTACTTGAGCCTAGAGGGTGCTCTGATAGGTCAAACTGGAGGAGGGTTGCACAACGAGATTAAAATCAGAAAATACTTGTGCTATTAAGACATAATCAGTTGGTTTTGCAGAGTTAGAGTGATGAGAGTTTGGAGTGCAGATGCCTCAACAGAACAGGGGCAGACAGCTCCCAGGCACTAGAGCATAGCAGTATAATGATTTGAAGTACAGTGCACACTGAAATTTAGACACAGTACACGTCTACACTGGAAGCTTAGGGATTGATTTAAAATCCCATGAGGATTGCACAAGGGTGGGGTTTTTGGAGTGAGGGAGGATTCAGTTCCCATAGAGACAGAGCTGGTCTTCCAGAGACTATATATTCCTCTGTCCTCTTTACTAATAAGACAATTCTGTGGTCCTTGTTTTTCAAATGAAATTGACCCACCCACCTCCAGAAAGGAGGATCAGGCAAAGAGTGATCCCATCCTTTTGTGCATCAATTCTATAAAAAGCAACAAGCAACATTTCCCAGGCTTAGCCTGGCTCAATAATTCACTTAAGATTATTTGTGCTAAGAAGATGAGTGGAGGTGCAGTGAAGCTTTTGGAAAAGAAATGTTCTGATATTATTCCCTTTTTGCAAAAAACAATCCTGCTTTTTGTTAATGATGAAGTGATGTGAGATGTAAACCCTGAGAATGCTACGACCGTTCTTTCCCTCTGCTGAAAAGTCACCTATAACGGGGAATGCAATGTGTTGGCCCAATCTGCTTACCAGTCTTTCTGGGGCTGAAAGACATTTTCTATACTGTGTGCACAAAGTCCATTTTTCTCTCCTTTTTGTATTTAGTCCACTCCCCTCTACTGTACAAAAAATATCTGGACTGATCATGTTATAAGCAATTTAGATTTATTTGGCTCACAGTTTAAGGGTGATGAAGACCAAGATTAAAGTGCTGCATCTGATTAGGGTCTTCTTGCTACATCATAGTGCAATAGAGCCATCACATGGTGATGAATGAGAGAGAGACAGAGACAGAGACAGAGACAGAGACAGAGATTGAACTCTTCCTGTTATAACTGACCCACTTCTGTGATAATGGATTCATGAGGCCATGGCTCCATGATGTATGTAACTGCCTCTTAAAGTTCCTACCTTTCAACACTGCTAGAATGTCAATTAAACTTCAACATGAATTTTGGGAGCACATTCAAAACTCAACACCTTGGTACTTAAGGATATCACATATCAAAGTGACTAAATTTGGTCAATTGTAACATAAACCTGGGTGCTTTACCACTTCTGATCAAAGTGGTATGCTCCCTACTTCCTACTTGTCATTATGAAACCAGAAGCATTCAAATTGGAAGTGATATGAGCAGGAAGTTAGATTTTATTGTGTAAATTCTCTAAGAATTGAGGATTTATCTGTTGTAGCCAACTGAATCACTTGCCTTAGAATTAAGATGACACTACAAAGATAGGATAGAGATGGAAATGTGAATAGGCTCAAAACAATAACATGGAACTGCTGAATCAAACTATCCCTGAAACAAATTATCCTGGTTTTTCAGGTTTAAAAAAAAAACTCACCTGCTCCCTTCCTTGCTCCAGGACCTAGGGGCCAGCAGGTCCATCAGCCTCACCCACCTTTTTGCTCCACAGACCTAGGGGCCGCCAGGTCGTCAGCTGCCCCCTCTTCACCCTATGGACCTAAGGGGCCAGCAGCCCTTTCTCCTTGCCCCACAATTTTGCAGACCAGTAGGATCATTGGTCACCCTCCCACTCCAACCCAAAAGACCACAACAACCCACAGACAATTAGCGACCACTTCCACCACCTGCAGAACTTTGGTTGGCTGGTGGGTGCTTCAGCAACCCCTCACCTACACGGAAGACCTCAGTGGGCTTGCAACAGTGTGGTGAGTTTGCCCTTCAAACAGAGGACCTCAAGGGGTAAACAGGAACAGCAGTAAACTACCCCCACCCCACCCCATGAGTCTGACAAGAGTGTGGGTGAGTCCTTCTTCTATACAGACAACACCAGGTGGATTGAGGAGAGTGCCACGAAAGCTTCCCCCAACAAGGAGGAAATCAAAAGGGCCTATGAGACACCCAGTGACATAGTAGGGTCCCAGCTGAGGTGCACAATATAGCCAAGTAGATCTGGCAGCCTGGATCAGCCTGAAGCCATAGTAACAATAGGATCTAAGAGTTGACTTACATCAATAACCCTAGGTTAGTCAGCCTAGGAAGAACATAGGACTCACCCAACAGGCCCTGCAGGAGGAACTCAGGTGACTTGCCACACCCTTCATTGTGGGGCCGAGCAATTGGACAAACATCAACCACACAGTAGGACCCTAAGACACATACAATAGACAGTTGAGACCAGTGGGATTGAAAAAACCAAAATATAAACCCAAGAGGTGAAAATAATGAAATGAAAATTCAAAACGCTATCTGAAACATCTAGTCCATCAGGAACAAGTACAAGAGACATCAAAATAGAGGATATTAGTCACCATACACCTGAAATTTCTGAAAAGATAGCACGTGAAATAAAGAAATGAATCCATGAGGTTATAGAGGAAATCAGATTAGAAATAATCTCTCACATAAAGAAAGAAATAACAACCTTAATAAAGGAGTTGCTCAGTGTAGCTAGAGAAGACATAGATAAAAAAGTACAGGAGCATGGAAAAATGATGAAAACCTTGAATGAACAATATAGAAAAGAAGTAGAATACATGAAACAAATTCAAAGAGATATCCAGGAAATAAAAAGTTCAACTGAAAGCTGGCAAAACCATTTGAATGAAGCTGAGGATAGAATTTTGGACCTTGAAGACAGGATCACAGCTAGCAATTATGAAAGGAAAGAACTTCTAAACATAACAAGACAGCATGAAAGCACAATTCAACAGCTTCAAAGTGATGCAAAGAGAAACAATACAAGATTAATAGACATCAAAGAAGATGCGAGAGTCAGCACAAATGACATTGGTAAACTATTCACTGAAGTAGTAGCAGAAAATTTGCCAAACATAGGGAAAAAATCAGATATACAGATAAGTGAGACATACAGAATGCCAAGCAGTCATAACCAAAATAAATCAATACCCAAACATATAATTAAGATCCCAGAAATCCAGCATAAAAACAGAATACTAACACCTGTTAGAGAAAAGACACAACTCACCTATCAAGGAAAGCCTATTAGAATCACAGCATACTTCTCAACACAAGCTCTCAAGTCCAGACGAGCTTGGAGTGAAGCATTTCAAGCCCTGAAAGAAAACAACTTTCAACCCAGATTGATGTACCCTGCAAAGCTTTCTTTGAAAATTAATGGAGAAATAAGATACTTCCATGACAAAGAACAATTGAAGAAATTCATGTCTACCAAACCAACCTGAGAAAGGGTACTGAAAGATATACTAGATAGAGATAAAAATGACTACAATTTGCAGAACAATAACAGAAAGAAACCACCAGATAGGGCAAGGAGTTAAACAAGGGGGAAAAGCAGGAAACCAACAACAGGAAAATAACATGGCAGAGTTCAGGCAGTACATCAATTATATTCATCAGTGTAAATGGCCTCAATTCACCAATTAAAAGAAATAGGTTGACAGAATGGATCAAGAATATGCTGACAGAAAGGATCCAACAATATGCTATATACAGGAAACATATCTGACTCAAAGGGAAACTCATAGACTAAAAGTCAAAGGATGGAAAACAATATTCCATGCAACAGGAACCCAGAAAAAAGCAGGGGTAGCTGTTCTATTTGCCGACAATGTGAACTTCAAACCAAAAATGATAAAAAGAAATAAAGAAGATCACTATATGCTTGTTAGTGGAAAAATTCAAGAGGAAGAACTAACAATCATAAATATATTTGCACCAAATATAGGAGCACCCAACTGTATAAGACAAATACTAATAGACATAAAAAACCAAATATGCAATAACACAATTGTAATAGGAGACCTTAAAACCCCACTGTTACAAAGAGATAGATCAACTAGACAGAAAGTTGGCAAAGAAATAACAGAACTGGATCAAACCTGTGAACAAATGGACTTAGTAGATGTTTACAGAGTGTTCCACCCAACCACATCAGAATACACAGTCTTCTCAGCTGTGCAGGGGACATTCTCTAAAATGGATCATATATTAGCCCATAGAACATCCTTAGTAAATGTAAAGAGATTGAAATTATCCCATGCATATTATCTGACCACAGTGCACTGAAATTGGAAATTAATGGCAAAAGAAACTGTAAGACCTACATAAACAAATGGAAATTGGATAACAACCTCTTGAACAACCAACGGGTTGCAGGTGACATTAAAGAAGAAATTACACAATGCCTACAATTCAATGAAAATATAGATACAACATACCAAAACCTGTGGGACACAATGAAAGTGGATCTAAGAGAGAAATATATAGTGATGAATTGTTACATCAGGAAAACAGAATAAGCACAAATAACCTAATGCTACACCTCAAGCTTCTAGAAAAAGAAGAGCAAGTCAAGTCCAAAGCTCAAAGAAGAAAAGAAATTAAAAAGATCACAGCAGAAATTAAAGCAATTGAGATTAAGGAAACAATACAAAGAATTGATGAATCAAAGAGCTGGTTCTTTGAGAGAATCAACAAAATTGATAAACCTCTAGCCAACCTTATCAAGAAAAAGAAAGAAAAAACTCAAATAAATGCAATAAGGAATGAAAACAGTGAAATTACTACAGATTCCATGGAAATTCAGAAGATCATAAATACTTACTTTGAAAACCTTTACTCACATAGGTTGGAAAACACAGAGGAAATGGACAGATTTCTAGAAACATATGAATTACCAAAGCTGAATTAAGAAGACATATCAATTTTTAATAACACAATATCAGCTACTGAAATTGAAAATGTGATTAAAAACTTATCAACAAAGAAAAGCCCAGGTTCTGATGGATTCATGGCTGAATTCTATAAGAGATTTAGAGAAGATTTAATGCCCATACTCCTCAAACTTTTCAATGAAGTTAAAAAGGAAGCAATTACTCCTAACTCATTCCTGGAGGCAAGTATCACTCTGATACCAAAACCAGAGAAAGACCCAAACAAAAAAGAGAACTACAGACCAATCTCCCTAATGAACATCGATGCAAAAATTCTTAATAAAATACTGGCAAATAGAATGCAGCAAATCATCAAGAAGATTATACATCATGACCAAGTAGGCTTTATCCCAGGAATGCAGGGATGGTTTAACATACACAAATCAATAAATGTAATACGCCACATCAGCAAAGCTAAAGACAAAAATCACATGATCATCTCAATAGTTGTAGAAAACCTTTTTATAAAGTTCAACACTTGCTCATGATAAAAACCCTACAGAAATTTGGAATAGATGGTATCTACCTCAATCTGATACAAGGCATCTAAGACAAACCAACAGCCAACATTACACTAAATGGACAAAAACTGAAAGCTTTCACTCTAAAATCAGGACCAAGACAAGGATGTCTACTATCACCATTCCTACTCAATATAGTTTTAGAAACATTAGCCAGAGCAATCGGACAAGAGAGAGAGAAATAAAAGGAATAAGAATAGGAAAGAAATAAGTTAAATTATCACTATTTGCAGATGACATGATACTCTACATGGAAGATCCCAAAAACTCTATTGAAAGACTACTAGAGTTAATAAGCAAATTAAGCAATGTAGTTGGATACAAAGTCAACACTCAAAAATCAATAGCATTCCTGTACACAAACAACAAACTCACTGAGAGAGAAATTATGGAAATGACACCTTTCACAACAGCATTCAAAACAATGAAGTGCTTAGGAATCAACCTAACAAAGGATGTAAAAGACCTATACATCAAAAACTATAGTATTCTGAAAAAGGAGATTGAAGAAGATGTCAGAAAATGGAAAGATATCCTTTGCTCTTGATTAAGGAGAACCAACATTGTGAAAATGGCCATATTCCCAAAACTGTCATACAGATTTAATGCAATTCCAATCAAAATCCCATTAATATACCTTACAGATCTAAAGAAGACATTCCTAAAATTCATTTGGAAACAGAAGAGACCTAGAATAGCAAAGGCAATCCTGGGCAAAAAAGGTAAGGCAGGAGGCATCACAATCTCTACTTGAAATTATACTACAAAGCTACAGTGATAAAATCAGCATGGTCCTGGAAAAAAAAAAAACAGACCTGATGATCAATAGAACAAATTAGAAGATACAGATGCAACTACAAAGACACTCAGTCACCTTATGTTTGACAAAGGGGCTAATCATGTTCACTGGAAGAAAGATAGCCTCTTTAATAAACGGTTCTAGAAAAATTGGCTTTCCACATGTTGAAGACTGAAACTAGACCCATGTTTATCACCATGCACTGAAATAAAGTCAAAATAGATCAAAGATCTAAATATTAAAACAGAAACACTAAATCTACTGAAAGACAAAATAGGTAGAAATCCTGAAGACATGGAGTTAGGAAAAAGTTCATGAACAAAATGCAAACTGTATGGGAAGTACACACAGAATCAACAACTGGGATCTCATCTTATTAAAAAGTTTTTGCACTTCAAAAGAAATCACTGAAAGAGTGAAGATAAAACCCACAGAATGGTAAAGAATTTTAGCTACCTGTCCATCAGACAAAGCACTTATATCTAGAACATATAAAGAATTGAAAAACATCATGCCCCCAAATTCAAAGACCCAATCCAAAAATGGGTATCTGAGATGAACATGCACTTCTCAGAGGAAGAAATACGAATGGCAAATAAATACATGAAGGCATGCTCAACATCACTGGTCATTCAAGAAATGCAAATTAAAACAACACTGAGATGCCATCTCACTCCAGAAAGAATAGCTGCCATCAAGGAATCAACTGATACCAAATGTTGGCAAGGTTGTGGAGAAAAAGGAACACTTCTGCACTGCTGGTGGGAGTGTAGACTGGTACGACCACTGTGGAGATCAGTGTGGAGATTCCTCAAAACATGAGGATTGTAAGTCCCATTCAATCCAGCTATTCTCCTTCTGGGTATTTTCCAAGAAAAAATGAAAATGTCATGCCACGGCAATATATGTGCACCCATGTTTATAGCAGCACAATTTGTAATACCTAAATCTTGGAAACAACCAAAATGTCCATCAGCTGCAGAATGTATAAAAAAGATGTGCTATTTTTATACAATGGAATATTACTCAGTTATAAAAAAGATAATCTTGAAGCTTTTATAGGTAAATGAAGGCAACTTGAGACCATACTCATAAGTGAAATAAATCAAACTCACATTTATAAATATATTATCTCCCTAGTATAAAGAACAACAAAAAATAACAACCTGAAAGAGTAATAAGATCCTAAACATACAATAGATATTGTAATAATGAAAGGGAAAGAGAGTGCCCAAAAGGACAGAACAACTAGGACAGTGGAAAGGAAAAAAAGAAGACAGGAAGAGATTATATGTATGTTGGTGTCTTGGTTACTTTTCCCTCGTTGCTGAGACAAAACACCTGACACCCAAAACTAGGGAAGGAAAGGTTTATTTAGCTTACAATTTTTGAAGGTTTCAGTCCATAATCAGCTGGCTCCAAGGCAGGGTGGCATGGCACTGGGGCAACACTCCAAGGCAGCAGCGGAGCAAAAGCAGCCAGAGTAAAAGGGGGCAAGGCCTTGTATTGTACACAGGCCACCCCTCCCTCTAGGGTGGGTGTAGCTTCACAAATATCCTTGCCTTCCTTTGCACAGGATGAGGATATTTACAAAGAACCCTGGCTCCTTGCTGAGTCTCTTAGTTAAACTTTTGACCTTCTCAAATTGACACAATGAACAGGTAACTGCTTGTGGTCTACACCCCAGGATGTAGAGCTGCTGAGTTACTTAATTAAGCTTCTAGATTTCTCAAGTTGACACAGTGTATAAACCGTAACAGTTGGTAAACACATATAAATGTATGTATGCATATGTATGCTAGATAGATAACTGTACTACTAATCTCTGTTAGCTCATCAAAAAGAAGAGTTTGTGCTGTCATTGTTTGATTGATCACTTTTATGCCTAGATTTTATAACCTGACCAACAACTTCTAAGACTACAATACGGAATATATTAACTAATGCTAATTCCCTACATTTTTTTGAAATTCTGTATCATTTCTATCCTTTTTTTCTGTTTTGCTGTTTTAAAAATAAAAAAATAATTTTTAAAACCATTAATATATGGATAGTGTCAGCTCATTTTCCGAAGTTTTGACAGAAAGGTAATTTCATGAATTAGAAGATGGAAACTGATCAGTGGACACTGGCTACAGGAAAGAGATGTAATGAACAGAAGGAGGCCACAGGAGGGGAAAGTCTAGCAACAAAGCAATAACAAAGCCAAATTACTGTGGAACTATCAAGCTATGAGTACACAAATCTTTGGATTTTCTATTGTCCCTGAGCCAGCATCATCTCATAAGTCCAACTGGTGAGAGTGAAACTGTAGATGGAGGCTGTGTGGACCCAGGTGTAGTGGAGGATGGCCTGCATATGTAGGAAGCCAACTTCCATTTGATGGAGGACATAAATCATGGATTGATTGAACTGCAGCAAAAATAAATCTATTCCAAGTAGCCTTCAGGGACAGAATGTTCTTTTTTTCTTTTTCTTCTTCTTCTTCTTCTTCTTTTTTTTTTTTTTTTTGTACCAGCAATCAAACTCACAACTCGCACCTACCAGGCAGGAGCTTAGGCCACTGAGCTAAATCCTGGCCCTATTTTTTGAGACAAGATCTCACTATGCAGTTCAGGCTGGGCTTGAACTCACTTTGTAGCCCAGGCTGGTCTTGAACTCACAACAATCCTCCTGCCTCAGCCTCCTGAGTGCTGGGATTAAAGACGTGTGCCACCACACCCGGCTCAGAGTGTTCTTTTTAATGCTTGTTCTGCATTAGCAAAGAACCAGCCTGTAGATCTTTGTTCATGCAAACCTCTTTACCTCTTTTCCTTACTACATATTCTGTTTTTATATCAGTGATTGTAAATATTTTATCTCTCTCTCTCTGATTTTTTCATTTATATTTTTGGATACATTCCATTTTTCATTAATGCACTACTGTATTGTAATACATAATCCTTCTTATTGTTCACTGGACTACATTTGTGTCCTACATCATTTTGGTTGTTAGTTATTTTACTATGAGAAACTATGTAATTGCAATAAATCATTTTCATTGTTAAAAGTGCAATGGTAATGTTATAGCAAGATCCTTCATTAGCAATGAAAGCAACCTGACTTTTCTGAGCAACCCTTTTCTTTTTCTTTTTTCTTTTTTTTTTTTTTCACCATAATCAAACTCATGACTTTGTGTTTGCCAGGCAGGGGCTTATACTGTTGAGCCATATTTCTGGCCCAAACACTCCTTAAAGGTAAAACTTTCTATGTATTTGAAGAGAATGGGTTAAAAGTAATGAAGAATGCTGTATCAATAAACAACATAATATATTTGAGATAATTAGGCCACATGCTAAATCTTCTTCTAAAACCTAATGGAAATGGCATACTATCTGGTTAAGTCCATAGTTTCAAAAACAATTATGATTAATTCTTAGGTTTATATTAATAGAATTTTTGTTAACTGCAACTTTGGAATTCAGTGTATCTTCACTACTGTATCTGCAGCTGATAACACTGTAGCATTTGACTATTGTCTTAAGGAAGGGACTAAAACATATTAACATCAAACATTTTTCAGGTAATCATGAGTCACATGACTTACAATGAGGCTAAAACAAAGTCACTCCGAAATCAGAAAAATATCTGAATCATAATAAAGCAAAATAGAAAATCATCTAAATTTATTGAATAAACAAAAATAAAAATAGACTTTGAACAATAACCTAAACCATCACCAGTTAAATCAACAACTATATCGGAGAATTTATCAGAAAATAATTCTTTTCTTGGACCACTGGTAAACTAGCAAATGTTAGATATGATCTCTTCCTGGAAGATTTAAAAAATTTGACAGCTTTATTAAGGCTTTAGTGTTCTTGTTGAGAAAAGCATACATAATCCAATGAAATATTACACCAAGCATAAAAAGGAATGAAGTGTTTTGGACAAAGTGAGTATTGTCTGGAAACCTGAAGGGCTCATTTTCCTTGGAAGCATTTTAATGCACCTTGCAGTTTTTGGATATTGTGAATCTGGTTGGATGAAAAAATTCACTGTAATCAAAAGAAAAAAATTCAGCACATCCAAGTGTTTATATAATAGTAAGCACTGCTTTCCAAATCTTACTTCTGAATAAGCAATCATCTAAGAAACTCCTAATAATGATAGAATATTTAATTCATATGAAAAAAAATCTGAGATGGATATCTAAAATAAAATTTCAGTGAAATAACAATGTATTCTGGTGTACCACAATAGATTTGAGCCAAACTGAATGTGACAGTGCTTAAAGGTTTGCAATGGAGAAAACCCTAAAAATTAGTCTTGAGTAGCAAAGAACATCCCATTATTTTGCTCCTGAAAACATAAGAAAATAATATTTGATTATTATTATAAATTTAAAAAATATAATTTTCTTCCAATTGAATTTCTAGCCAAAGATCTAAAAATGGAAACAAATATATTTAGGAAACTTTTAAATATTAGCCTGATTAGTGGAATTTTGAAGAAAACATGTGCACTTCAGCTAAGTGAAACCTTGATTTGCACTGATCCATGACTTTGTCCTTAACGGATTCAAAAGCAGAAAGCATTGTAAGCCATGTTGCACTGCAATGGAATTGATTTCACTATTCAAGTTTTCCAGTTTTCCCATACATAGAGGGAAGAATTTGAGATTTAAAAAGTGAACTATAAAAAAGAAAAAAGAAAAAAAACCTTGGAATTTTCATACATCACACAGCTGAACTGACAGTTCCTCAATGGGAAGAAGTACTTTACATTTTGTACAGTACTCTCTGGTGTTTGTTATTTTCCTAAAACAATGGTTTTCCTGGTAGTGGATACTGTGGAATCAGGGCAGAAAAAAAGGAGATTGCACAGAACCAGAGGTTTTCTAACTAAAGGAAATGACTGCTCACATTTAGTTAAATTGAAATGATGGTAGTTCTGTTACTACTCTCAAGTGAACACTTATTTCCCCATAAGTTGGGATGAAGAAACAGTAAACTCCAAAGTTTTTCTTTGACTAAAGTAGCAGGGATCCTTATTACTACTCTTATTATCCTCTGTCTTTTGAAGGAAGGGTACCCAGAACTGGCCTGCACCACACAGAGGCCGTGGTGCTCAAACCATCTCAGGGGCTGGCCACACCCAAGGAAGACAAGTGGGACAAAACAAAAGCAGTTCATAGTCATGTTTGAGCCACCAACAAATCAGGTCACTGTAAAAACACAGAAACTACCAAACACCTGCCTATTTCAGCTAAAATTAGGGACTGACTTTATAATTTTTAAATCAATTGCAGGTTTAGCACCCAAAATGAAGTTCATTAAGATACTCAATTATAATGCTGCACCCAACACAGAAGAACAGAACCTGATAGCACCCACTCTGCTTCCCGGAACTCCCTGGAATCCAAATCACTGGTCACAAGCTCCAACCCTACAGTAAGTCCCTCCTGCTGCCTTCTTACTGAGGGTCTTAGTCCATCGTTGCTGCTACAACATAACATTTGAAACTGGAAATTTTGTAAATAATAGAAATTTATTTCTCATAGCCTGGAGGCTGAGAAGTCCAAGATTAAAGAGCCCACAGAGTTGGGGGCAGGTCAGGGCTGCCATCTGCCTTACGTGGTGCACAGAGGGAGGCTGAATGACACAGGGCCTATTAAGTTCCTTGGACCCTTTTTAAAGATGTGGCTTCTTTGATGAAGATGGGGCACACGTGACTTAGTTCCTTCCAAAAGGGCCTCTCTGCATGCAGCATTATAATCGAATGTCTTTTAGGACTATTGCGCTGGGGATTGAATTTCAATATAAATTTCGAAAAAAACACAAGCATCAACCATAGCACTGAGACACCCCAATTACCCTGTTCCATGTTGTCCCTTCCTGCAGCAAACTTCAGTAAGTCTACCTTTTACTGCAAGTGTGTTCTTAGAGGGTTTTTCTACTAATGGACATCACCTTTATGACATTTGTCTGAATAATGTAGCAAATTTTAATTTTTAAGATAATGTAGACTTTGATAAACTGCACAGGAACTAAAGAGATTGACATCCAGGTACTGTATGTAGATTCAAGATGTCTAAACCTCACTTCTATTATTACCTGGTTTATTTCTTTATCTAACATTTCTATATTCCTGGTCTAATACATAAACTAGTTCTCTGATTCACTGAAAATCTTCTCTCTGAACATTATATAATGAAATAATTTTTTTTAAAAAATGCATTAATTAACAAGAAAGGCACAACTGCAAAATAACAGAAAATAATCACAAATCCTTCACTGCATCATTTTAAAATGTGCATATTTTTATACTCAAGTGCAAGAACTACTTTCACATATTTTTCATATTCAACTGAGGCCATAGCCTTATGATCAATGACTGCAACAATTTGCGTAGTGTTAAAAATCTTTAATAACAACTTGATTAATGTAAGATAAATCAACACAGAAATCAAGTGGAATACTGGTGTCATTTGATTATAGTAACTCCAAATAATAAAAAGTATCCTCATCATCTCTTGCCAATCACTCATAATCAACCCCAGCTGATTTCCAAATACTTATTCACAAAAATATGAGCACCGAGAAGATCAAATGGCCTTTATTTCATATTTGAACAAGTATCAGTGCAGATTTCTGGTAAAAGCCTAACCTAATAATACACAGTCTAACCTTAAAGCTTCACTATTGACATTTTCTAAATAGAAAAACTTTTTGTCCATTTCCTAATACATATGAAATGTACTAAGAACAACTAAAGTGTTACAGTAACTCAATTTCCAGTTAAAAATGAACATATATGTATATATATAATTCCTTATTCATTGGGGGAGGCCATTCAGTTGGTCCTATATGGTAGTTTAGCTTAACTCCAGTGCCAGTTAAGGGAGAAAGCCACCGAACTGTAACCTTGCTCTCCTCACAAAAGTTTCACAGAAAAATGAAATATATGTAAACATTTCTTACACTCACCTCCATATTATCGGCACCTCCTTTTCTTTCAGGAATTTTTATACTAGCTCTACTTCATAGGAGCTGTGTGGCTTTGGGCAAGTTACTTTGCTTTTTGTTCTTTACTTACACATAAATTTAGAAGAATAAAATTACCCATCCCACAGGCTTTTGTGGATTAATTGAATACATAAATAAATAAATAAAATATGTAAATCAGTGTAACTCAGACCTGTGTGTTAGACTACATCGTCATTACTTGTGGAAGCTTGGGAAAGGTGCATGGAGTTGGTGTGGAAAGAAGGTGGATGACCACCTTCTCTCCTATGCCGGTTTGGTTTTGAGAACCCCCACAGGATGAGATCCTGAAGTGTATCAGGGTATTTCTGCTCTCATCCTCTTCTGTTTACTTCTCTAATACACACATCTGCTACTTTTGTATACTTCCTGGGAAACGAGAGATGGGCAATTTGTCTAGGAAATGCATCTGAACAGATGTTAATTAGGTTATCTCCAGGGTTGCAGGATATACTAGATTGAAAACATCACTCCCTAATGTATTATGAATTGTGAAGTATGCCTGGCCACATACATATCAAAAATCACCTCCTCCCCTGTCTCTAACCGTTTCTATTCTACTTTACTGTTCAATTTTTTTTCGACTTTCACATATGAGAGAAATATTTGTACTTGTCTTTTTCTGTGTGATTTATTTCACCTAATGTGATATTTCTGGTTTTATCTATCTTCCTGAAAAATGAAAGTATTTCACTTTCCTTGATGGCCGAATAACACTTCAGTGTGTGTGTGTGTGTGTGTGTGTGTGTATTTTTTCTTTATTCATCTATTGATGGACACCCATGTTTATTCCATAACTTAACTACTGTTAATAGAGCTGCAATAAACATGCACATTCTGCTTTCTCTTCTGTGTGCCGATCTGATTTCATTTCCTTCAGATGTGTATCCAGAAGTAGGAAAGCCAGATCATGTGGTAGATCTACTTTTAGTGTTTTGAGGAATCTCTATACTGTTTTTCATAGTCACTGTACTAATTTACAATTTTACCAAAAGTTTATGTGTTCATTTTTGTCTATAACCTCACCAGTATTTAATGTTCTGGGTTTTTTGTTTGTTTGTCTCTTGTTGTTTTTTTTGTTTGTTTGTTTGTTTGTTTGTTTTTGCTATTTGGGATAGGACAGAATCTCAACAAAGTTTTAATTTGCATTTCCCTGAAACGCCATGCACTTTTCTCCCCAAATCATCATAGCCAAGTACTTTGCTCAGCCCTGTGCTGCTGCCATTGCCATTTCTGAATCCTGAAAGCCCCTATATTTAGAAATCAAGTTAGAGCTTTGTGCAGTGGCAGTATCCTAACCAATGAGGTTTATCCAAGGCATGATCATCGCTGCTAACAGAAACGAAGTTTGAGGTAATGACATCAATCAGTGTTAGTTCTCAAACATTGCCTTTCCTCTTCATTTTAGAAATTTTTTTCTTGAGATATCTTGCCATTGCTCTATCCTTATTTCTGACTATAGAAGGACATGGTTTTCACCAAACAATGGTATTATTTGCTTAGTTTCAACTAAGAAAGAGAAAAAGCTAAAAAAGACAAGAAAAAGAACCAACATACCGACTTTGAAAATAAAAAGCTACAGACTCTGAGAATTCCAACCACAAGCTACATACCAATTCCAAGAACTAACAATACAAATGCCCCCAAATTTTTCACACTTAATCTCTGTTAGAGATTTCTCTGGACCTGGTAGTGTTAAAGAAAAAGGTAAAAAAATTAAACAAAATGCTTTGTGGTAAGAATAATCATTCACTCACAAGAACCACCCCTCTCATTTCCAGGATCCCAGAATGAGAAGATAAATATTTATCTCTGGCAAGATGTGATCCTTGTTTTCTCACATTAAGATCTCAAGTAAACGTGTTCTGCTGCCAAATCAATCATTTTTGCAAACAAAACCATAATTCCCCTCAAATCTTCCATTTCCTCATGCAAAAATTACTTGCGAGTGCAACTGCAAGCTCCATACTTGAGAGAGAGCAGGCCTTGCAGGATACTTTTGATGGAAATGAAATGTCCAAAAAGTGATGTCCTAGGGAAGTGATTGTATACAAGGGTGACCAGAGTGAGGCTGCTGAGTCTGAAAAGACTCGCCAAACCCACAATTATGTTGCCTACGTCATTTATGTCACCTGTGCCTGCATTTAAGGTACCAAGTAGATTTTGCTCTGTGCACAAAGAGGATTTTTGTATGGTCGGAGTGTGATGTGTTTATATGAAATTCAGTATTAAACATAAATAACTTTTATTAAACACTTATATCTCTTATTAGACATAGCATTCAGTTTAAAAGAGAGTGTAAGTAATTAAACTACATGAGTTCAGAATTAGCTTTTGGTATTTGATGTGTGAGCCAATTGGAATTGGAAATTTACTCTCATTAGTACCACCTTGTTATATTATAAAAACATTTCAATTCTTTATTGGTAATATTTTTAGACAAGACCTGAGAACATTACTCAACTCGAAGAGTTAATCCCTTAAAAAGTATCATAAAATTTTGCTGATCTTTTAGCAATTAAACTGTGCAATTTAAGTCACTGAGTAGAACACTTTGAATCTAGGTGCCAACAACACAGACTTAAGGTATTTTTCTGAAATGATGCTGAATTCTTGGGCTCCATTAGATCGCCTTGCAAAGTACATTTCCAACAGTAGTAGTAATACTGTTTCTTTTAAGCAACAGAAACCCATTGAAATAAGTAGAAAATTGATTGAAGGCATATGAGGAAAAGCAAAAGAAAGCTTCATGGAAGTGAGTCTCAGATTGTAAAGCCATCGAAACTTAAGCTAGTTGGTGTTTCCATTCCTATGGAATCACATTATTTCTCATTCTCCTTTCCTTGTATGTCATCTGCTTATTGTTACAAAAGGACCTGTTGAAAAAATTCACATAGCTTTACAAAGTTTACTGTAATCATGAATCTATTCTTTGAATGCCCTACTTGAAATTCCCATGGAAGAAGTTCTGATTGATCACTGGTCATTCGTTTTATTATTTGTAGGTCATCCTCTTTTCTGGTCACATGATACTCCTGATCAGCCCAGCCCTGAAATTGGGCCATTGATAGTGGTAGAAAGTTTCTAGTGAAAGGGAGGAGAGCCCAAGATGATTTATTAGAGTGATTGATAATTTATTTTTTAATAAATGAAAGTTGAACAAATAGTCTATGATGGCTACTACTTTAGCTTTGATCTAACTTAGTCTGTATTGTATAGTTCAAATCAATAAGTGTAATCTTAAATTTTGTTACCATTGTTTTTCCTTTCTCATTTCAAATTCAAGTACATTAAATAAAATGAAGAGTGCAAATTCAAGTACATTAAATAAAATGCAGTTACATAAATTTTTATCTCATTATGATGAATAATTATTTTTTACATAATTAGAATTTGAAATTCAGAGAAATTATAGAATAAATTTATAAAGAAAAAGGGGCGACAGCTATGAGAAAAAAGCTCAGGCTTATCACCATGGTAACTAGGTTTTTACATGCACTAATGGTAGTTCCAAAAAAAAATTAAAAAGAGATATTTAGTGGAAATAAAATATTGTATTTCCACTTGAATTAAGATGTGCAGCTCTAATGTTTCATAAGTTGTGATGACACTAAACAAACCAATATTCACAAATATATTAATGGACTTTCCTTTCTGCCTTTCTACTCATCTCTAATTTAAAAATTAAATAGCTGAAAACAGGAATACTCAGTCATAACAAAACAAACTGACGAGATTCTGCATGTATGATGCCTACTGTTTCTTATTTCTGGGTCGGGGATATAGCTCAGTGGCACAAGTGCCTGCCTGGCAAGCACAAGGTCTTGAGTTTAATTCCTAGTACCAAAAAAAAAAAACCAAAAATAAAGCAAAACGAAACCTGTTTCTTCTTTCTCCCAGATGCAAGAGTAGAAAAGAATATATAATTGAGAAGTTCTTAATAGAATTAACTTACTTTTCCAGCAACATCATTACTCAAATTAGGAGTGAACATTTTGAGAATCTACTGTTTTAGGTCAACAAACTAAATGCTTTACCTACAAGATCATAATCCATTTCAGTGACAGCCCTGTGTGTGGAGGTTCTATTTTTATGCTTACCACTTTACAAATGGGGAAACTGAGGCTTGTGGAGATTTTTTTTTTTAATTGTTTTAGTTGCAGAAACTCATGGAGCCCAGAAAAGTGTGGGAGACCTGTATTTGGCCTCCCTCTATTTCTCCAAGTTTTATAAGTTTCTATTGTCCCTATAGGACACACCCTGCCCCCACAGTTAGGCCTTACCACCGTTGCCTAGTTACTCCGGAGCCTCGCTCTGACGTTTAGAGTCGTATTTCCTTTTCCTCCCGCGTGCTATATATACTTGGAGTTTTTTTCTAATACACGAGACTTGATCAGGTTATTGTCTTGTCTCCATTTTTCGTGTCTCTTGCCCCTATTTCATCCCCACTCCCCCTCTAGGGTCTCCATTGACTTACCCGCGGGTCGGGACAGAAAAGAGCAAGGGGAAACCCAAGCACCACAGGGAAGACAGACTTCTGAAAACATCTGTTGCATGAGAGAGCAAGTCTTTGGCTAGAATGAGTATTTGTAAATAAATCATCTTGTTCAATCCAGTCTTGGCATTAGCAGAGAATTCCCACACATATTGTTGAAAAACAAGCTATAGGCAATATTAATAACAAACGTTGCCCCTCAACTTCCTAATTGCTGACATATACCTCAAATGGGGTCAATTATGAATGGTGCTTAATTGCCACATACATTATTCAAGCTCGAAGATAATCCCACAGAATCTCCTAATGTGTATGATCTTTGGCACATCATTTAACTAACTATCCTTTCCTTTATTTGAAAATTAAGTTTCTATAGAAACCATAAGTCCTGAAATTCTATGATCTTATAGGAACTTTACCCCCGCTTACATCCACTTATTTTTCTTACAGTGAAGTCTGTTCAGAGATCTGTTTATGAAATCAAGCATTTGGCTTTCACCAATCTTAAAGGAATTCACTTTTATTCATATTTAAGTAATCAAATTGGTAAATCTAACCCTTATGAAACCAAAGCTCAAATAAAACTGTTTACATTTATCTGCTTTAAAAAGTAAATATGTTATTATGATTTTTTTCTTTAACAACTAGCAGCATAGAAATTAGAAAAAAGTATGTGATCTGGATAGTATTCTTTACCAAGAAAGTCAAGATAGCTTTGAACAAACAAATGATATTCTCTGCCAAATAGGGGTACTCTGAGTCAATAAAGCCAAAGTGAATCCGAAACATGCTAAACTCAAGGGAATTGGTAGACAAACAAAACAAAAGCAAAATCTACAGATTTAGAATTAAAACATCTTGAGAAATTCTTCATCAAATAATAATTTAGGAATCTGGAATGTAGCTGGTTATGCCTAATCATAATGAAAGTATACTAGTATGTTATCTAACTAGCAGATAGTTGAGTTTGATTCCAGAAGAAGAAAATTTCATATGCACTCTGCATCAACATTTACCTAAATCAACGTATTGTGAATTTAGTTATGAAATTGTTTATTAAAGATCAGTAAAATTCTTATCATTAAAGCCTTCATTGATTGAATAGTTTCTTTTATGTGAGGAACTCAAAATATAGACGAAGAGAAAAATAGAAGATAGATAATGGGAAATAGAAAGAGAGAGAGATCTTTTGCAAAAGGGAAGGGAATCAAAAGATTGGGGACAGCCGGGCGTGGTGGCGCACACCTTTAATCCCAGCACTCTGGGAGGCTAAGGTAGGAGGGGTGTTGTGAATTCGAGGCCGGCTTGGGCTACAACTTGAGCGCAAGGCCAACCTGAGTTACATAGTGCGACCCTGCCTCAAAAACTAGAGCCGGGAGTTTGGCTCAGTGGCTTAAGTGCCTGTCTGGCAGGCGCGAGGCTGTGAGTTTGATCCCTGGTGTCAAGAAAAAAGGGATTGGGGACGGGCAAGACAGACAAGGGAGAGGGGATGAAAAAAGAATTAAGATGTCTTATGTACATGTATCTATTCCCCATGAGGAATATACTCATTGTGTACTGCAAGCATATGCCAATAAAAGTAAAAATTTGAAGACTACTTAAAGGAGAAAATAAAACAATAAAATAAAATAAAGTCTTTATAAATCTTTAAAAAGTCAGATTTAGAGTACAGGCTCCTCCTGGAATTCATTTTCTCTTTCTCTAAAATGTGGTTCATAGCCCATTTTATATACATGGGGATCTAAATAAAGAAGAAACGCTGTTTCTTTCTCCCAGATGCTTCACACTCAGGGTCACAAGCAAAAATTTAGAGAGTCAATCAAGAATTACTAAAGCGATAACAGATTATTTAATTTGAAGCTATTTTTGCTTTAATTCGATTAGTATCATGTCTAAGAAGAAAACACATTTCCTTCCTCCAGTTTCCAGTCAACATTTATCAAGTTCCAGATAGATGAATTGTATTGTTGTTTCTCAGGTTATTCAGTGAAAATTCATGCATACTGCTTAATGCTGTTTGGAAAATAGAAAAATGTGTTTGGTTTATAGCAAATCACTATACTTTATAAAGTCCAAAGAAAATCTGTCAGCATTCTAGAGCATTAATGTTACTAGGATCATAAGAAAAGCTGGATATGTTGTAATTATGATTTCAAGCTAGAAGATCTCCTCCTGTATGATATAAGATGTCTACCAATGACTGACTTACATGTCCTCCTCTGCGGTCACAATGACTTATGCTGTAAGAGGCAACACAGTCTTCGTGACATTTCTTTTTATTCTTTATAAAGGCAAAGAGTTGATTCTGAGGTCATTCCTTGTTTGTTTGTTACCAAGGTGTGGCTCAGTTTGATAGGGTTGCACCACAGACTGAGTGGATTAAACAACCTGGATTTATTTCTTCACAGTTCTTGAAGCTAAAGGTTCAAGAGCAAGGTGCTTGCAGCCTTTGTTTTCTAGGGCCTCTCTTGCGTTTACAAAGAGTTGTGCTTGCCATGACTTTTCCTGGTCATTTCTCTGTATGTGTGTGTGTGTGTGTGTGTGTGTGTGTGTGTGTGTGTGTTTCCCCTGATTATGTGTCCAAATTTTCCCTTCTGGTAAGTACATCTACCAGATTAGATTAAAGCCTAATTCCTGTGTCCTCATTTAACTGTCTCTAAAATTTCTGTCTCCAAATACAGTCACATTTGCAGTTCTCAGTGTAAAGCCACCAATATATGAATTTGATGGGTTTGGGCATGGGGCGAAATCTGCAATGCAATCCCTCCTCTTCTTTAACCTGTACCCCACAGATGCTTTAAAATTTTCTACTTATTGTTTCTCAGACATTTTCATGACCAAATCAACAGACAGGCATTGGATGTTTATACTATTTACTTCTGTCTACTGTCCAGTTTCATTCTTTAAAAAACTTTAGTGAACACATGAAAATGAATGAATGCATGCATGGATAAGGAGCTCAATGCTCATGTTACAGATCTGAAGAAATAATGTACTATATGCAAGTAATTAGTAAGACATCACCAAGTAATATAAGGCATTAATAGAGAGGTCTCATCTTCATATTCTTTGTAACACATTCTCTGTTTATCCTGGAAATATAAGCCTGTGATGCTAAAGTTCTTTGAACTAGAGCTAATGTTCAGCTCTCAAGATGGTCAAAGCAAATACGCCACTTATTATAAAATTATAACTCAAATTTACAACCCTGATTTTTCATCATATAACCTTTTGAAAATGAATAATTGCCAAGAATTTTGGAAGCACGATTTTTCAGGATTCTGAGTCAAGAAGTCCGTGTAAACCTGTGTGATTTTGATTTAGATTCATGTCTATTTACATATACAGCTTAAATCAAATATTTCCTGATTATACTGCATTTTTTCTTTAACTTGGGTTTATGCTTGTTACATAAACATATTTTAGAATTGATACTTTATAAAACTGCAAAATGCAGTTCTATCTAGCAATTTGGCTATGTGTGGTTTTGTATGAATTCCAGTATATTTTCTACCTAAGTCAGACTAGTAAACATCTTCTTAAGCATGAGATCACATTCCAACACATAATGCTACAAAACAATTTTTTCTAGTAATATGCCTGCTGCTGCAGGAGAATGCTAGCCTAATGCTGTGAGCGACTTTCCCCTAAAATAAGTCAGAAACAGACTTAACTGTGCTGATACCTGCTGCAAGTCGTCCACTAAGAAAATGTAAATTCTTTTCAGAGTGCACCCAAGGCAAGAGGAGGTGTTAGAAGGCTTCGGGTTCCTATTTTGCCTCTATTCTTCAAACTCCTCTACCCTGTATTCAGAAACTTCCACTGCCAATGTATGGCTTAATTTCAACTATGAAATTTTATGCTTTGGCTGATTTCATTGGAATCAAGTTTGTGTAAATTGTTATAGACATGCATAACTTGCACACATTCTTATTGTAGTGCCTTCAGTACCAACAAAGAAGTCACAGGAAACTTAGACAAAGATTTATTTCATGAAAGTACAGAGGTACCTGGTAGAAATTTGGCCCTGATATTTTCATCGGATTTATTAAACTATCTGTATACTATACAATTCTACACATTAAATGTGTGACTGAGTGATTTTTAAGTTAATTTCACAAAGTTGTGAAACGATTTTGCAATATTTTTCCAATATAGCATTTCCTCTGTTTTGCTATGATTGTCATATATATTTTTATGTCATATATGTAGATTTCATTTTTCTCCTGTTGCTTCCAACATTTTGTTTTGGCTTTCAATAGTTGGACCATAACTTTCCCAGGTATGAATCACCTTGAATGTATCCCACTTAAGGTTTGTGGAGCTTCTTAGCTTCATAAGTTAATGCATTGGAACAAATTTGGGGAGTTTTGACCATTATTTCTTCAAATATCTCCTTTACTTGTTTTTCCCTCAGTTCCTCTTCTGGGACTTCTTTTACATATACATATTGATTCCTTCAGTGTCTCCCAGGTCTTTGAAGCTTTGTGCAGTTTTGTTCACTTTTCTGATTACATCATTTCTTTTGCTCTTCAAGAACACTGACAGGTTCAAAGTGGCTTCTAATCTATCTTCACCGTGCTTTTTAACCTCAAAGTATTCTTTTAAAAACATAATGTCTGTAGGTTTAAATTTATTCTCTATTTGATGAATAACTGTTATTCTTACTTTTAATTCTTTAAAGTTTCATTTAATTCTTTGAACACATATCTAATGACCTTTTGTTATCTTTGTTGGTGCTGCATACAGCATTTGGGTCCTTTCAGATACAATTTTTATTGACTGCTTTCTTTCTCGCTAAGGGTCATGATTCTACTTTTTAAAGTATTACACATTTTTTGAAGTTGTACATTTTAGACAATATACTATAACAAGTCCTGGCTTCTACAAATCTAGAATTTCTACTTTCTGGTACAAATATTCTCAATAAGCTCCCTGAGTTTGAACAGAGCAGGTGAAAATAATGAATATCACTACCATGATTATTTAACATTGTGAGTATATAATAAAAATGAAAGGGAATTTTTCCAAATGGCATAAAGTTATGTAATCACTCGACAATGAATTAATCAAAATGGAATGATCTTATGTAAACAATCTCTCAGGAAGTCCTTAAAAGACAATTAAGAAGCAAAAGGTCAGCAGTTCTTGCTCTCTTGCTCTCTCTCTGGTTCTATATCATGTATCTCATACACAAGATCCACTTTTTTTCTTATTGAATTAAATGCATAATATTAAGCCTGAGGAAAACATCATGGATTTTGACGTAAATCTCTCAATTTTAAAGATGAGGTAAGCACCCATTTCATAATAATAAAACATTTTCATATTGTCTTGGTTACCTTACTCATTGCTGAGACAAACTACCTGATGCCCAAAACTAAGGGACAAAAGATTTATTTAGCTAGCAGTTTGTGGAGGTTTCAGTCTATAATCAGCTGGCTCCAAGGCAGGGTGGCATGGCAGAGGGGCAACAGTTCATGGTGGTGGCAAATACCAAAAGCAACACAAGCAAAAGGGAGTAGCACACAGAAAAGATTCTTTCTGTGTTTATATTGCATGTAAGCAACCTGCCCTAGCACTCACACCCATGATCCCAGTATTGGACCATGAATCAATCACAAATTCTAGAAGCCTGCCCCATGACTATATGAGGATTTGGGGGAATATCCAGACACAAACCATAACATTCCACCCCGACTACCAGAAAACTCATGCACATCCTTTATGCAAAAGACATTTAGTCCATCTCTAAGAGTCACCAAAATCCTAAAAGTTTCAGCATTGCTGAAAAGTCCAAGTCCAAAGTCTCCTCTGAGAACTACAACAATTCCTAGCCATAAGCCCCTATACAAATGAAAAGTTAAATACTTACAACATTAAATGGCACAAGATAGACATCTCCATTCCAAAATTTACAAACAGGAGCACACAAAGGATTGAAACCAAAGCAATCCAAAATCTAGTAGAGCAAACATTAAATTCTGTCATTCAATGTGGAATATTAGAAGCAATCTGTGGTAATTTGTGAACTCCAAAAGGCTTGCATAACTCTGCCCCATGGCATTTTTAGTGATTATAGCTCCCACAGATTCTCTCTTAGGTCTTCTCTGCTCAGTCCTTGCAGCTTTCTATGGATGATCCATGATCCTGGCTTTGCTAAACTTTTGGGGTCTCCATTGCACTTTTGGCTTCACCCTCACAGCTTCACCCATTGTCCACTCAGAGGTCCACTGCCTGGCCTCCCAGGCCTTCTTCTAAAATATAGATGGAAGCCTTTTTAATCTTAGAACTCTTGTATCCTGCATGCATCTAAAACCAGCACCAAGTGAATTATGCCAAGGTCCACTGCCTGCTAGAGCAGTAGTCAGATTTTGTCTTCTCTTTGCTATAGGGGTCAAGTGCCTGAATCACTGAACACTCTGAACCTGATTCTGAGAAACAGATTCTCTATGTCACAGTGATTTTGGAACCTGGTGCAGTTGCTGCCATTCTGGAACATAGTGTGGCTGCCACCATTTCGGAATATGGTGCTCTGCAGTTTTCTCCTCAAAGCAAGTTCTTGTGCTTTTACAGTTTTGAGACTAAAAAGGGTGGAAACTTGCTGCTTCATGTGATGTCCTCAGGCCATGTTGCAAATTCTCCTGTTCCTTCTTAGCAATCAAAATCTTCACATCTCTATTTTTGCAGTCTACAGCTTTACTGGTACTTTTTTCCTAGTCAAACTCACAACATTTTAAATCATCCTGCTGGGCTCTTTGCTTTTGATTCACAACATAGGTCTATCTAAAATCTCCAAACAATAGCCACCACCTCAACATTTGACTGCTTTGAAATTTCTTCTGCCAGATTAATTAGTCTGCTGCCCTTAATTTTAGTCTCAGGCAAAATCTCTGGACACAAGCAAAAGGCAGATAAACTTTCTGTCAAGCCATAACGTGCGTTGTCTACAACAATCAGTTCCAAAACCAGGTATTTACTGGCAGTATTTCTATCAGCCTTATGGTCTTTTGAGCTTTGACCAGAATTTCCCATACAAAACAGCCTAAGGCATTCCAGCTTTACTCTTTTAGGCTACATCTCTGAACCTTCCTAAACTTTTCCCTTAAGTCACCCCCAAAGACTCTTGAACTACATGGTTAAGTATAGTCCCAGCAATGACACACATCTCTGGTACCAAATTTTGTCTGTCAGGTATTTTGTCTCATTGCTGGAACATTGTGTGGCTGCCACCATTCCAGAACATTGCTGAGACAAAATATTCAACACTCAAAGTTAAGGAGAGAAAGATTTATTTGGTTTGTGGAGGTTTCAGTTCATAATCAACTGGTTCCAAGGCAGGGTGGTGTGGCAGAGGAGCAATATTATTGTTCATGGTGGTGGCAGATACCAAAAGCAACAAGAGCAAAAGAGAATAGCACACAGAGAAGACTCTTTTTGTCCCTTATACTGTATGTAGGCTACCTACTCTAGGTTGGGTGTAGCACTCACACCCATAATCCTAGCATGGGACCATAAATCAATCACAAATTCCAAAAGCCTGCCCCCATGAATGCATGAGAATTTGGGGTGACATTGAGACATGAATCATAACACATATGCATATGGGCATCTAATATGAAGACTGTGTTTCTCAGTCTCCTTGAAGTCATGCTGTCCATTTGATTAAACCAATGGAACTGATTGTTGTAGACAATGCATGTTATGACTTAACAGAAAGTTTATCTGCCTTTTGCTTGTGTCCAGAGATTTTGCCTGAGACTAAAATTAAGGGCAGCAGACTAATTAATCTGGCAGAAGAAATTTCAAAGCAGTCAAATGTTGAGGTGGTGGCATGGCTATTGTTTGGAGATTTTAGATAGACCTATGTTGTGAATCAAAAGCAAAGAGTCCAGCAGGATGATTTAAAATGTTGTGAGTTTGACTAGGAAAAAAGTACCAGTAAAGCTGTAGACTGCAAAAATAGAGATGTGAAGATTTTGATTGCTAAGAAGGAACAGGAGAATATACAATATGGAAGAAATAAAAGCCAAACTATATTGAGGTAGTTTGCAGAAACCTAACGTTGCTGATTCTGCTCAGTTTTATTATTTTTTAATTCTAAGTTTTACTTTTAAGCCTGGCATCCTAGGGGTTGAAAGTTGGTCAACATAGCTTAGCCATCACCTAAGGAACAGGAGAATATACAATATGGAAGAAATAAAAGCCAAACTATATTGAGGTAGTTTGCAGAAACCTAACGTTGCTGATTCTGCTCAGTTTTATTATTTTTTAATTCTAAGTTTTACTTTTAAGCCTGGCGTCCTAGGGGTTGAAAGTTGGTCAACATAGCTTAGCCATCACCTATTAATTTGTCACAGGTTGTGTTTAAATACCCCACACCAAGAGATTTACTACTCTTTGCCAGTAAACCTCTATGTGGTTTGAGGAAAATGCTCAAAGCAAAGAGAGCATGCAAGTCTTCCTGCATATTTACCTTCTGCCAAATTTTGTCATCACTCTTCTCCATAATAAATGTCATCAAGGGTAGGTGGACCTAGAGTGATCCTACACTGCTGATGAAAACATAGAATAATAACTGTTTTGGAAATAGTTTGGCAATGTCTTTGAAAAGCTTGACAAATACCCATCATTTGATGTAGCCATTCCAGCTCTATATATTTGCACAGTATAACATTAAGCACATATTCATACAGAGACTTGTACACCAATACTCTAGCAAGTTTATTTTTAATCTCCCAAGCTGGAAATAATCCAAGTGCCCTTCAACAACAACAACAACCATAACAAAAGGATATTATATTACTTGGCAATAAAAGGAGAAAACATGTTAAAACATGGTAGTAATTATACTGAGTGAAGAAGCCAATAAAAGAGAAAGCATATTTTATATTGTCATTTATATGAAGTTCTAGAAAATGGAAATAAACATATGTGGATATAAAAGAGATTGTTGATTACCTAGTAACTTATTGGGCTCTAGGAGTGGCAGAAGAGAGGTAACACTGAAGGGCAAGAGGAAATTTTGAGGGGTGAGAGGTACTTTAACATTGTAATTATAAACCTGCAACTGAGATAATTGGAGAGAGACATTAATCTCTGGTACAAAATTCAAGTGGATGCCATTGGGGGAGGCACATCTCATGAATCAAGATGAATAGCATTTCATGCAACTTTTTAAAAAAATCTGAATTATTTTTTAAAATATGATGCACAAAATATCAAAATTTTAAATACAAAATTGACCTTCACATGACCCTATTTATTCAACTCACCCTGCCTTAGCTCTGCTTCTAATACAGATTTACAAAAATAATCAGATGGCCTAATGGCTATAGTTGATCAATTTGATTTTTTTTAAATAAAAGGGTATACAAAAAACTTGTTAATTGTTTATTGGTGTCCCCCAAAATACATCCAGAGTGAATGACTCCATGTATTTGTGTATTAGTTGGGTTTTGGTTTATCTGTGAATGACAGAAAAACAGCAGAGTTGAAGGAAGGAGACTTCTGCCTCATGTGAAGCAGGAACAGGACAGGCTGTCCTGGCCAGGCCTGGCAGTGCCCTCTCCCAGACTCCTGGGGATGTGGGCAGTCTCTGCATTCCTGTGCTATGACCTTCATTCCTTTGGCCTGAATGTGCGACCTCTGGGCTCCAGGCAGCAAAATAAGGAAATGTACAGAAGAGCGCAAAGGGAAATTCCAGTTGTTCCTCTGGGAAAGCTCTGGAAGCTACCATAATAACCTTCTACTTTCATTCCTTCCAGGGATTTTAGTCGCAGGGACACACAAGGTGGCCATGAAACTGAGACACATATGGTCTTTATGCTGAGCTGAACACGGTATCACAAGGGAACCTATACTCTCCTGAGAAAGGGGATTTACTTCAAAACTTTGCTGTTTTCCCCAGGCTTAATATTTTAATTCACACAGAAACATAAGTGGAGTGGATTTTAGGGTTAAGGGGAAAGATAAGGAGGAAGACTAATAAAATTTGCCTGACTAAAAATGGGCTCTCTGCTTTAAGAATATAATGCATACATATAGGTTTTCTAAGAAGAAAAGGTCTGTATTGATGTCTATGTTTAGATATTCTGAAGCAATTATTTTAATATCATTTGCCATTAACATTTGAAAACATACTTTTTTTCCCAGAAATTAAGACATGCAATTCTATCCTTTTTGTCTTTATCAAAAGCTAGTTAGCCTGTGTAAAATATGCAAGTTTAATTTGACTTTTAATTTATCTTTTTTGGAAGATTTAGTGAATAAATAAATCATTTATCTCCATGTCACATTGTAAGACAAGAACTAAATGTAAGGGCATATCCTGAAGCAGTAGAATGGAAGCATGAAAATGAGAATATTCATAGTTAATGACTAAGTTATGTGACCAACAGAATTTAAAAGAAGGCAGAAAAGTTTAGTGGTTTTTAAAGAGACTTTTGGGATTGAAGACACATTTGGGTTAAATCCTTGCTTTTCCCTTCACTGTGTGATTGGCAGTGAATGGCTTTACCTCTCTGAGCCTAATTTGCCTGATCTAAAGCCAAGAGTAAACACGGAACCTATATCATAAGGTTATGATACTGCTTCAACACCGTCATATGCACAGGGCTTATTTATTTATTTATTTATTTAGGTGATTCCGAGGATTGAACTCATGACGTTGCACTTGCCAGGCAGGAGCTTACACCGCTGAGCTAAATCCCCGGGCTCACACAGGGTTTAAATTAGAGTATGGCAATGGGGACTACTTAATAAAAAGTAAATGTTATTATTGGGAGACTATCAAAGAACACAGTGGGCGTGTGATGAGAAAACCTGGCACTCCAGAACAAAGCAGTTGTGAGGGAGGATCCTGCGCTAACCTCGCAGGAGAGGCTTTCCAGGAAGCCACCACCCATGTCCTGGTAAAGCGCGACAAGCACAGCAGGACACGGCCATTGCTCTGGAGCACGTTTCCCACACGGGGCTCCTGCTCAGCGTGCCTCAGCCAGGAAGATTTGGCGACACTAGAAACCTCTACGCAGTCTTCTGCTAGTCTTCGGCCACCGTGGAAAATGCAGAAGGCACGTTTCCAAAAACGGCTCTTCCCGAGCGATCTGTCCTCGGATCAGCAGCTGTGCCGTCTGTGGGTCTTGTGGGAGAGAACGGGTAGTGTTCACGACCCAGCCTGCCCTGGTCTGTTCTCTGGTGTCATCAGACACCCCTAGTACCCTCCATCGCATGTACAACGCTGCATCTATGATGCTTTCTTATGAGCTGAATCACAAAATCCATCATTTAACCTTAAAAACCAGTGAAACCTATGAAGGGCGGAAAAGGAAGAGGTGCACGAATTAGCTACATCTCGGCATTATAGTGACGGTGTCGCGCGGCTTAATTACGTAAGGGAAAGCCGGGCGTTCAGTTCTGCAGTGCTGAAGTCACGGCCATGGGTCTTAACGCCTCTCGGTGAGGACAAAACCAGTGGCCTCACCAGTGCGGCGCCCCGCGGGGATGCCTGGCCTCGCGGGATCTGAAACCCTGAGCTGCTTGGAGAGGCCCCGTTCACCTTCACAGCCGACTTAGGGTAGCACACTTATTGCTGTTTATGGGCAGCAGGTAATTAAACCGAAGACAATTATTAACATTAAATTTTCCTAAAGAACTTGGAAATGGTTAATTAATGGCTTCGATAACATCTAGGTGCAAAGCAATAGAAATCTATTACTCGGATACTCTCTCCCAGAAGGAATTCCATAACAATGAGAGTACACGGAGTGCCCCAAAGTCTAAGCCGATAGAGACAAAGTGCATAAATGTTGCTTTGTTTCACAATAGACGTCATTATATAACATTTTCCAAAATGACTCTGTGTTTAGTAAAAGTCCAAATACATATTTATGGCATTAAAATTTATTATGAAAATTATTACAATTCATCAGATAAATCCAGTTTTCAGGTAACATACTCAGAGATTTTGCACGTATTCACTGCTAGCCACTCCTCAAGGGCTGGTGTCTTTAGCTTCTTTCACTATTTTCCTTCCTCAGCATGTTTAGGGCAAGCCCTCTCAACCTCAGTCTCTCACAAACAGGTCTTCTGAGATTAAAATACAAAGCACAGTGATTTATCTATTGCCTAAATTTTGATCAGCATAAGTAGATATTTGCTGAGGATTAAAGAAACTAATTTACAGCAGGAAGATCAAACAAGAAATAGAGATAATTAAAGTGAGGGTTCAACAAGCAAGGCAAATCATCTTGGAGCTTTTCTATTTCCATTGCTACTCGTGTCATTATATGGTTATGTGTGTTTGCATAGCGGAAAGAATTTAGAAATATAAAATAAATATCAAAGGCAGTTGGAAATAGAATGTAAATAATTATGGTGTGATTGCTCCTTCAACACGTGAGCAATGAAGGTAATGGTGATAGGATCTGGAATGTGATTGTGCACTTTCATAAGCCTGGAGGAAACCATTTCATTCTCCATGTTAGTCCATCCCCACACACTTCTACCAGTGTCTTAGCAATCCACTTCCAGGGAAAAAAAATCATGCCCCTTTTTTAAATGCTTGTGAAAGTTATGGGGGAAAAATGTGCTTTCCATTCATAATCGCTAAATCTTGGAAACAGCCTGTATGTCTATTTTTTATTTATTTATTTAAAAGAAAATAGATACAAAAGATAGAAACAAAAAGCAAAAAAGACAGACAAACAACAACAACAGATCTGGTACGATAACGTTGTAGGTTTACACACTGAGGTGGCTGAAGTTTGACAGTAGTTACAATATTGCATAACATTACCTTCGTAGGGGTTGATCATATTGACAGATATAGGCACACAAGATTTATCAATTCAGGAATATTAACTTTTCTTTTTCAATAGCTAATGTACTTAGTAATACAGTTTTTTTAACAGTCTTATTTATGCATATTTATAAATTTATGTCTTTTTCCTTTTCCCTTCCTTCCTTCCTTTCCCCTTAGAATACCTCTTGTTATCATTGAAATAACTACCCATAATATCAGGTCTAATATAATCAAGCTAAATAGTTCAGAGTGAAACCAATAAAGCATAAAAGAATGGACATACATAAGAGATACAAAAAAACTAAAGGAATCAACTAACAACAACATATGCTATACTGTAAAATTATAGGTTTAGGAATTTAGATGATTGGAATTTTACAGTGGTTGCAACATTGTATATCATTACCATTAAGGGGGCTGTTCAGATTGATAGGTAAAGACATGTAGGGTTGATCTGATCATATGAATATCAGCTGTTCTCTCTCATCAGTTAATGCATTTAGTAGTATAGACTTTTAAACTATCTTACGAATACCCTCATATAAACCTATGTCTTTTTTCCATACCTTCCTTCCTCGGTTCCCCTTGTAATACCTCTTATTGTCTTCAAACTAAATGCCCTTACCAATTGGCCAAATATAGTCAAATGAAATAGTATTGAGTAAAACCAATAACAAATAAGGTAATGGAGGCAATACATAGTAATGTGACATTGATTTCTATAATGCCTCATATTAGCTTCAAGGCAGTTGCCTATATCATCTGTTGTAACACAAACACTCTAAGGTAGGTTAAAATCCCTCAGAACAGAGCAGCAAAAATAATACCTGGTTTTGAAGCAAGGTGATCATATATCATTGAAGGCTACCCTTATAAATCTTGTTATCTTTAAGATAGCTGTCTTTGTCATCATTTATGATAAAGTTAGGCCAGTCGAGGTAGAATAAGATTAAACTAAACAGCTCATTGAAAACAATACTGGACTTAAATCCCGTTGATGGATTATTCATTTGTCTGCCCTGCTCGGTGGTATCTCTCTGTCGCTGTTTCTGGAGCAGTGGACTTTTTTTATCTCTCTCTAGAATGTCCTTCAGTATTCTTTGTAGGTTTGGCTTGGTTGTCATAAACTCTTTTAGTTGTTCTTTGTCATGGAAGTATCTTGTTTCTCCGTTGATTTTAAAAGATAATTTTGCAGGGTACATTAATCTGGGTTGGAAGTTATTTTCCTTCAGGGCTTGAAATATTTCACCCCAAGCTCTTCTTGATCTGATGATTTGTGTTGAGAAGTCTGTCATGATTTGGATGGGCCTTCTTTTGTAGGTAATCTGTCTCTTTTCTCTAATAACTTTTAATATTTTGTTTTTGTGTTGAATTTCTGGAATCTTGATTATTATATGTCTGGGTGTAGGCCTATTTTGGTCAAGTTTAGCTGGAGTTCTATATGCTTCAGTTATCTGAAAGTCTCTTCCTGTTCCTGTGCTTGGAAAATTTTCAGAAATTATTTCTGTAAATAGACTTTTAATTTGATTTGTATTGACCCCTGCTTTTTCACTCACTCCTTTTATTTGTAAATTATATTTCCTTGGGTTGTCTTGCAGCTGTTGCACTGTCACTTCCAGATTTCTTATTATTTTTAGAAATCTTTTCTTTCTCTCTCCCAGACTGCCATTTTTTTCTTCCAGTTTTGAAAGACTATCTTTAGTGTCCTTCAGGTGGTTCTGCCAACTTTCATTGGAGTCTTTGAGTTCCTGGTATTCTCTCTGAATCTGATTGATGCATTCTAAGTCTTTATTTGTTTCATTCTCAATTTCCTTTGATTTTCCATCCTCCACCTTTCCAGCTATGTTTCCTTTAGAGGCACTTAGCAACTCCCCTATTATGTATTTCATTTCAATTCTCAGTTTCCTTTAGAGGCACTTAGCAACTCCCCTATTATGTATTTCATTCAATTCTCAATGGGCTTACAGTGCCATTTCAATTTCTTTTATAGCTTCATGGAGTTGTCTCCCCATTTCAGTTGTCATCTCCTCTGAGAGTTTAATTTTTGGACTCCCAACCCTTTCTGCATTTCCTTCTCCTGGATTTGTTCTGCTTGTATTGGAGTCCGGAGAGCGCCCTCTACCTTTCCGTCTTGACATTTTGCTGGGCTCTACTGTGAGCCCTTGTTGGTCCACTGTCTTTCCCCAGCCCGCCTCCGCTCCTCGGATGTCTGGTGCGGTGCGCAAGGATGGGGCCGCTGCCTGGGAACCCGTACGGAGCCAACCGCCTAACCTCCCCTATCACCCCCAGGGTGCCCATGCAGATTCCGCCAGGACCCTCCAGGGCGCGGTGTGGGCAAGGAACCGTGCCTAATTAGGTGTGATTCCTGTCTCAAGATGGATGCCTGTCCCTCACTCTCCCTCGGGGGTGGAGGGTGGGGGGCTGGGGCTCGCCAGTTTCACTCACTTACCAGCTCACAACCACCTCATTCAACAATTGATTGCTGCCTCCGCCATCTCTGCCGCAGCCACAGCAATTCAATCGTGTATCGCCAGCACTTTAGTTGCACCTTCCCATTTCGGGTCTCGCCACTAATTGGATTCGGCTCCAGTCAGAGGTGCCGCCACCTTTGTTTGTTTACTTCTTCTTTTTTTACTCTTTCTGGGGGCTACAGTTCTCATCCTAGACTCCTCTTAGGTCCGGAGGATCCATCTCCCTCCCCTTTCCTTCTCTCTGTTATTATATTATTTTATATTCCAGCATTTGGATGGTATATTCCAGGGAGTTTCCCTATTGCGGTGCCATCTGGTCAGCCATTTTGCAGAAAGTCCCTGTATGTCTATTAATGGATGAATGGATAAAGAAAATATGGCATTTATATACAATGGAGTACTACTCAGTCATAAAGAAGAATAAATTTCAGTGATCTTTAGGAAGATGAATACAACTGAGATGATAATGCTAAGCAAAATAAATCAGACACAAGTTAAATGTCACATAAGTTTCCTCTTATATGAGAAAACCAAAGTTTAAATAATTTAAAGAGTGAAATGAAAGCCAATAAAAAACAGAGAAGCAGACATTTTGCAGATGGGCAGGGGATCTAGGGAGGGAGTTAGGAAGGGAAGGCAAAGGAGAAATAAAAGACAAAGTTATGGTGTGCATATGTCTCAATTTACCATGATAAATGTATTCAGAATGCATTGCACACATATACTGATAAAAAATTTTGTAAAATTATGCTTTTAGGCCTCCTCTACTTTCTCCCCTACTCCTCCCCTTCTTATTCTTCCTTCTGAAAATCAACAATAGCAATTTAAGGTAAGAATATAAGATACTTAAAAATAGACATTGCCTGGAGAGTGATTTCACAAAGGTAGCAAAATGAGAGGTCTCAGACTCGATGCTTCCACCAAAATGTACAGCTAGCAACTATCCACAGCCCTTCGGTGAAAAATGTAAAACTTGGAAATAAGCCTGAGAGACCTACGTGGACCACAGAACCAGCTCAAAACCATATTAAAAGGGTAAGAAGAAGGGCTGTGCTCCGACCTGTGCCCCTCCCAAACTGACACAGCATCCCAGAGAAGGCTTTGCAGGAGAGAAGGAATCCGAGGCAGGCGTTCAGTTTCCTCAGTGAAGAAGCTCAGAGGCCCCTGGCCCTGTGCACAGGAGGCACACAGAGAAGCTGGCCTGCTGGGCCTGGTTGGGTTGCACAGAAGCCTAGAAAGGAGGCGTACTCAGGAGACCAGTGGGCTGTGTCACTGCCCACAGAGGCAGCCAATCAGCTTCTAGAGACACAGCCTCCAGTCTACCTGGCCACTGAAGGGTTGGCCCAGCGTGGGTCTGCAGACCGCAGCATGGGACTACCCCACCTGCTGGCCCTGGCTGCCGAGATTCAGCAGAGCAGAGGAGTCAGGCCTGCGCCACTCAGGGCATTCAAATGACAGCTAGAGGTAACCTCAGCGCATGGCCAGCAGCGTGCTCAGACAAAGTAGAAGGGTGATTTCCAGAGGGAGACACTGGAGAAATGGGAAAACGCTGGTCAAAGGTACAAGGCAGTATTTAGGAAGAACCAGTGATAAGCACTGAAGGTGAAAGCATATGAAATTTCTTCATCCTGCCTCTCAAATAGCATCCCTTTCACATGCCTTGGATTCAAAGTCTCTGTCATCTTAAATTTTCCTCCACTTGTGCGATAGGAATACTTCATCTACTCTGTAAGGATGGAAGCTTTCTGCTGACGTCTGCACGTTGAAAATCAGTGAGATTAAGAGTTGAAAGATTTTTCCAGAACACTTTCCATATGGTTCCTGAACTCCACATGTCCTGCCTGGCCTGTATTTTCACCCTATCTTCATGATTCTTTAAATGCATTATTCAAAAATGAACCACAAAACTACTTTCGCAGAAATCACTTTCAACTTGTTCAAGTGGAAGCACTTTAGTCACAAGCTACAAAAATATCATTTTCATAAGTCAAAAAAAGCAGGGATTGCCTACACATTGACTCTGAATTTCCTGGATAGTATAAAAGGAAATTATTTAGGTTAAGTCAGCTTATTATAACTTGAACTCACAAAAAGCATGGAAATAAAATGTGTGCGTTGTTCTAAAGCCTTCTATGTTCATCAATACATATTATTAGATTTATGTAAGACAAGTATAATATGCTCTTTGCTTAATAAAATGTTGAAGAATGAAAGTAAATATGATTTATGAAAACTTCTAAACAGTTTGCTTTCACAAGTAATATGCTGTAGGAGACAATTTGAGCAACTCCCCTTGAATGCAGAACATGTGCTGCAACATTAATTGTACTGAGGCTTTTTTCCATGTACTGTTATGTACAGAGCTGGCTATGGTATTTCCTTCTCTCTTCAATTGGCTCTAAGCATTGCAAATAAGGCTAACCAGGTACTGGTATGTAATCTCTGAAGCCATCAGACCGTCTCCTGTTTTCTCACATAGTACTGTCTATAAAAGACGAGCACAGAGAGATGGCAGAGCCACTCATTTGTAGGAATGTCAGCTGGGTAGGACCATCAAAGCAAGAGGCTATGAGTCACCAGGGCACAAAAGTTTGTATATCAGAAACTGAAGCAACAGCCTCCATAAACAATTCAGTTGCTACCTAAATTGTTTTATGCAGATTGATCCTTCTCCATGTCATTCTCCCTACATTTTGCAAAGATGCTTTTCTCACTACCTGGCTAGCCAGCTCAAGTTACTCATGTAGTTCCTGCCATCCTTACTGTCACTCATCCTTAAACCACCCGCTTCTTTGCAAGATAACAAATTCTGGGAGAGGACTTGGATCAGGGCCTTTGTCCGCACATCGTCACAGGGATTGGATTTAAGACCCCTTGGCTTCTTTAACTTTGAATATGTCTTGGTGTCTTTACTCTCGTCGTGAGTTGCATTGGAGATGGTAGATTGAAATTAACTTGCTGGGATTCCAGTAATGCCTCAGTGAGATTACAAACATAACTTTAGATTGTGAGGAAGACTAGAAAAGGGACTACAATACTTGGATTACAATACTCAATATTTGGGATTACAATAATATGCTACCCCATTCATTGACACAACTGCCTATCAGTATATAAGCAGAAAAGATGGGGTCCATAAACTTAGAGGGTATTCATGAGTAAGTCAAGAAGCTAGTGGCTAAAAATATGCCAATAATGATTAATGAGGTATGCTAAAATGGGTGATTTCTATTAAAAATATCCTAAATATGAAAGAAGAAAATAACAAACATTTCCTGATTGTTGATCATAAATAATTATTTTATACATGAGAAAATTAAATCAAAGTACAATTAAGTAGTTTCCTTCAGTGACAAAAAGAGCAATCTATGGGGCAGAGATACTGGAATAAAAAAATTGAATGAGAACATAGTTCTCAAAAACTCAGCCTTGCTAAATTCTCCTGGACTCTTTGCAGGTTAATATTTTCATCTTCTTCGTAGGAACTTTGAACAGTGTGAAAGTCAATGGTATAGTATTCTGAGTGAACAGAGATATGGAAAGGAATCCTTGACTAACCTTGCCAACATTTCCAGTACTGGAGAGGTGCCATCCAACTGCTATCACATGTACAACTTTAATATTGGAATGGTCATATAAGATATAGGATATGTTGGTAAAGACAGAGCGCTTTTAAGATCCAGGTATAACAATATTCAACTAGATTATTAATTTATACTTACAGAACACAAATAAGCATGGAAAATAAAGTTTGTTACTGACTAGGAAGACATAATGCTTTTTACCTTTTTTTATAAAGAATTTGATAGTTTCAGTTACATCTAAGTTACTAGACAGATAATGATTTTTCCTGAGAATAGTATAAGATGAACTTGGCTGAATAAGTCAGGTTGTTTTTGTAGTAAGCAAAATGATTGCTTCTTAGAGAAGTCTGAAACCTTGTGGTTAAGTTATCATATATGGGAAGAAAGGACTTTACAGATATGATTAAGAGTCAAGATCTTCACATGGAAAGGTTATTTTGGATTTCTAGTTGAGTTACCTCTAAAATAAGACTCAATTATGTCAGAAAGATTTACCATCAAAAAGGTTTGGTGAGTTGGCACTGATTTTGACAGTGGAAGAGGAAGCCAGAGTCAAGGAATGAGGGTAGACTTAGAAGTTAAAAATGACAAGGAAAGGATGCCCCCATACAGACCCCAGAAGGGAATCAGCACTGCCAGCCCTATATTTGTAGCTCAGTGAGAGACATGTTGGACTTTAGGCATCCATAACTATCAACAATGAATTTGGTTGTTTAAACCACTAAGTTTGTAATAACTGTAGCAACAAAATATAGGCAAATACAGCACAAGTGTTCAAAAATAGAAAGGTAAATACAAGAAATAGAAATAATATTAATTATTCTGTTAGTTTTTCATCACTGTGACACAATACTTAGAAAAACAACTTAAGGTAGAAAAAAAAGTATCCTGAGCCACAGTTTCCAAGGCTTCAATTCATGATCAGCCAGTTTCATGGCTTCTAGGTTGAGGTAAGACAGAAACATCATGGCAGAAGAGCATGACAGGGAAAGCTGTTCACTCCATGGCAGCCAGGAAGTAGACAGAGAGAGAAAGCAAGTGGAGAAGGATCTGGATACAAGATACAGACCCCAAGGGCACTTCCCCACGCTATGACCCACTTCCATTAACTAAGTCCTATCTCCTAATTTTCCATAACTTCCCAATAACACCATCAAATGATGAATCCATCAGGGATATATCCACTGATAAAGTTAGAGCCCTCAGAACCCAAGTACCTTTTAAAAGCCCCACCTCCAAAATTTGATGCCTTGTGGACAAAGCCTTCAACATGTATATGGGCTTTAAGTCAACATTCTGGATCCAAACTGTAACAGGATATATTTTACATAATGCGGTAGTAAATCCAAATGAAATATAATATTTAAACAATAGTTCACCTTGATAAAAGGACAAAGGTTTCTAAAAAATAAAATTAGAAGCTCATGTAAGTTACTGTAACCAAGTCCTACTTTGTATGATTCAGAGAAAATACTATAAGTTTACAGAGATAGACATATTTGAGTATTAACATGAGTTCATTCAGTTGGATAGGGTTTATTGCTGAGGAAAGAATATGAGCATGATATGGAAGACAAGAGAAATATCGCCAATCAGGAAACCTAGCTGGCATTAAAAAAAACCAAAAAAGTAGGACATTCCCATTGCTTTACAGTTCTTCCAGTTCACAAATGAAGAGTTTTTTTCCCCCCTCAAAGTAAACAGAAGATTTGAGATAATATCTGATAGCTTGTTTGGACTGAACAGAAAATGGTACCATGATCAGTGAGAGATGTATGTTAGAGTCTCCAAGAAAAGAAAGTTTCATGCTTAGTTTGATATTGTTAGGGCTGGTAGCCAATCTACACCTGCTGGTAAAACACAGAACTCTACTGAACTACAGGAACTATTCAGGTTGATTTTTCAAAATGGTCTCCTTCTCCTTCTAGTGCCTCAATACTACTTTGGTCACCTGGCTTCTACTCCAGTGCTCTGAAACACCCCTAATTCAGCAGCTAGAATACTAATGCTTAACGTTGTGGTTAGACTGATTGTTACATATTTTGAATATTATTGTGGATATTATATTGAATAAGGTTGGGTGGTATAACAGATGATTTTTTTCAAGCTCTATTTGAGCTCTATTTCAAGCTCTATGTGAATCATGTATTTATGTAATGCCCAGAATATATATAATTGGTTAAAAGAATATGGTGATTTATGCTCCTAGATGTAATTTACTTGGAATCAAGCAGAGAAGTAGCTGTGTTAAATTTACTTCTTAGGAAAAGCCTATTAATTACCAGCATGGAAAGCTCCTGGCAGAAGCACTTAATGAAAGCCTTAGCAATGACCTCACAATGGTAGCAGGAATTGGCAGCTGCATGTCACTCAGCTTTCTCAGGCTGAATAGTACAGTTTCTTGGCACATCAAACAAATTCTAAAAGTAGCAGTTTCCATGTACAAAACAATGAAAGAATGGAATGACTTTTCTGTTACCACCATATATGAAAGAAATCCAGAGATTTTTACATATATGTAAATTTTGTTCTGGGAGCAAGACTCAATACCAACATGTGGTAGAAAAACAGACATTAAGAATTATCTCACAGAAGAGAATTTCCAAATCTTTTCTATCACCAGTCATGCTGTGGGAAATCAGGATTGTGTTGTAGTCCTGATCACACAAAGACAATAGAAAGTGGCCCCATCTCCTAGTCAGTGTTGCATCCAGTGACATACACCTGGTGTTCTCACCTGTGAATTCATATATTAAGTCATGGGTGATTTACTACACTAGCCAGAACTTGAAATTTTCTATAAAAAGTAGAAAGTTTCCTCTATGTTTTCCAAAGTTATGCAAAATTTACTCATTCCACATGTATATCAATGCTCCTTGTAGATTTTCTACTTTCCATGAAAATCCTGGACAATGAGTTGGAGAAATAAGTTTAAGACTTAGCACATAAATCTTGCTCAGTTCTGTGGAAACATTCATCGAAGTATGAAAAAGTGAGAATGCCCCAGAATTTTATTACTCAGTCATAGTCTTCCATTAATGATACATGCATTTCTTGGCTGTTGGATGTAGATATGAAAATTCCCTTACTACTTCTTATTAAAATACTTCTGGGATGGGAACTACGTTAAATTTTAAATATAAGCTATAAATGTGTATATATAATTTACGTGTATAATGTTGAATTTTAACTCTTGCACTTATCAAAGTTGAATTTGCATTATAATTAGTTGTATATGTGTGCATATATTTTCATTATGAGGCTGGGCCTTTTCTGGATAGAGGCTTAGCTTATTCACTTTTGTTTACCAAAAATGTAGAGTTTGCTCAAAAGAATTGAATAAGCACTGGAAGCATCTTTTTCCAACCAAGTTGACTTGCACTAATTTCATTTCCAAAGCGTTATGATGCAGATCTTTTGGGACCAAACAACTTAAATGATTTCTAGCATTGCTTAAGCAGAGACTCATAGTGGAGTATAACAGTTATAAATTGATTTTGTTTTACTGAATTCTGGCAAACCAAAATATGTCTTTACACATATTGCTTTTGCTTCTCATCTTCTGCTACTACAATATTATTTATAAAAGAAAAGAAAATCTATGGGCTTAATATATGCTTTTCCTTTCAGTTCTCAAAAGAATATTTACCAAACACAGAATGTTATTAAAGAAGTGAGTGCAAGAACCAGGGTCGGGTCGGCATCACTCGGGATACCCTGCCTAGCTCCCTGGGACTGGGAGGCCTTGGCCCCCACCCAGTTAAGGCAGAGGCTCCACCCAAATGCCCCGGGAGGCCACCCTCTCTTGCTGTGCATGGGACCCAGCCTACCAGGTCCCACGATCCTGCATGCCGCAAGAATCAACGCGAACCTCAGGGGAACGCCAGCCAGCCTCGCAGGACAGAGGTACGCAGCCCAGCCCAGATCAGCCCAGGACCCCAGAGCTGCTCACCAGGGACTGACCAACATAGCTTTAGGGACCTGGAGAGCTTGGGCCACCACCACCAGAGTGCAGAGCACATGCGAGCTCCATTCTTCAGCTGAGCGGCTTGTGCGTGCACCATCCCAGAGGTCACGTTCAGACCCCCGCCCAGCAGGGTTGCTCCCAGCACTGTAGGCCTGAGACCTGCCCAGGCTTGCCCTGCCAGCATAGCTGTTGTGCAGAACTTGCAGACAGAACCAGGGTCGGGTCGCATCACTAGGGGTACCCCGCCTAGCTCCCTGGGACTGGGAGGCCTTGACCCCCACCCAGTTAAGGCAGAGGCTCCACCCGCATGCCCCGGGAGGCTGTCCTCCCTTGGTGCGTGCAGAAGCCAGCCCTACCAGGTCCCGTGACTCAGTGTGACCCAAAACTCAGCGGGAACCTCAGGGGAATGCACAGCCAGCCTCACAGGACACAGAGCTACATAAATTCCAGAAGAAAATGACAAAACAAAAGACCAAGAGGCAGTCTCAGTCCCCCAGCCCACAAAGAACAAACCCAAGAGACACTGAAATGGAAGACAGTGGGAGTCACACAAATGGACTTTCTGAAATGATAGAAAATGTAATAAAGAAACACCTTGATGAAGCTATAGAGAAATTCAAATCAGAAATATTCTCTCAGCTAAAAAATGAAATGAGAATCATTATTAAAGAAATGTTGTGTGTATCTAAAGAAGAACAAGATAAAAAAATAGAAGAACTTAAGAAAATGATTGAAACTCTGAATGAACAATATAAGACACAAACAGAATGCATGAAACAGATGCAAAGGGAAATGCAGGAAATGAAAAACTCCATGGAAAGTTTGAAAAACTGCTTAAATGAAGCTGAAGATAGAATGTCAGATCTTGAAGACAGCATGGGAGATCATGGCCATGAAAGAAAAGATCACCTAAAAATAGTAAGGAACCAAGAAACAATTCAACAGCTGCAAGACGATGCCAAGAGAAATCACATAAGATTAATAGGCATAAACGAAAAAGCAGGGGTCAATACTAATGACCTGCGAAGACTATTCACAGAAATAATAGCAGGAAACTTTCCAAACATGGGAAGAGAATCTGAAATACAGGTAACTGAGGCATACAGAACCCCAATTAACCACAACCAAAATAAATTCTCACCCAGACATATAGTAATAAGGGTATCAGATATACAGCACAAGAACAAAATGCTAAAAGCTGTCAGAGAAAAGAAACAGATCACCTATGAAGGACAGCCTATCAGAATCACGGCAGACTTCTCAACACAAACCTTTAAGTCAAGAAGAGGTTGGAGTGAAATTTCAAATCCTGAAAGAAAATAACTTTGAAGCCAGATTGATGTACCCTGCAAAACTATCCTTAAAAATTGATGGAGAAATAAGATACTTTCATGAAAAAGAACAACTGAAGAAATTTATGGCCACCAAACCAACACTACAAAGAGTACTGAAAGACACTCTAGAAAGAGACAAAGATAACCACAACCTTAAGAACAGCAACAAAAGGAAACCACTAAGCAGGGCAAATAATTTAACAGAAAATGTAGAAAACCAACAACAGAAAGATATCATGACAGGGATGAACCAGTACATATCAGTTATATAAATCAATGTAAATGGTCTCAACTCACCAATAAAAAGAAACAGACTAGCAGAGTGGGTTAAGAAAAAAAATCCAACAATATGCTATGTACAAGAAACACATCTCACTCAAAAGGAAATTCAGAGACTAAAAATCAAAGGCTGGAAAACAATACTCCATGCAACAGGAACCCAGAAAAAAGAAGGGGTAGCTATTTTGTTTGCAGACAATGCAAACTTCAAAACGAGAATGATCCAAAGAGATAAAGAAGGTTACTACATACTTGTTAGGGGAAAACTTCAAGAGGAGAGATTACAATCATAAATATATATGCACCGAATATGGGAGCACCCAACTATGTAAGACAATTCTTAATAGACATGAAAAACCAAATAAACAATAATACAGTTTAAAAAGGGGACCTTAACACCCCATTGTCACAGAGAGATAGATCAACCAAACAAAAAATCAGCAAAGAAATAGCAGAACTGAATCAAGCTTGTAAACAAATGGACCTAGTAGATGTATACCGAGTATTCCACCCATCAACATCAGAATACACATTCTTCTCAGCTGCACATGAGTCGTTCTCTAAAATAGATCATATACTGGTCCACAAAACAAGCTTAAGTAAATGCAAATGAACTGAAATAATCCCATGCACATTATCTGACCACAGCGCAGTAAAATTGGAAATGAATGACAAAAACACCTACAATAACCGTATAAACACATGGAAATTAAATAATACCCTCCTAAACAACCAATGGGTCACAGAAGAAGTTAAAGAAGAAATTAAACAATATCTACAATTGAATAAAAATGCAAATACAAATTACCGGAACCTGCGGGACACAATGAAAGCAGTCCTCAGAGGGAAATTTAGAGCACTAAACTCTCATACCAGAAAAACGGAAAGAACACACATAAACAACCTAATGCTGAACCCCAAACTTCTAGAAAAGGAAGAGCAAGTCAAGTCCAAAGCCCAAAGAAGGGAGGAAATTATTAAGATTAGAGCAGAAATTAATGCAATTGAAACTAAGAAAACAATACAAAGAATCAATGAATTGAAGAGTTGGTTCTTTGAAAAAGTAAATAAAATTGATAAACCCCTAGCCAACCTTATCAAGAAGAGGAAAGAAAAACCTCAGATCCATGCAATAAGAAATGAAAAAGGTGAAATCACTACAGACCCTGTGGAAATACAGAAGATCATCAACACCTACTTCGAAAACCTTTACTCACATAGATTTGGTAACACAGAAGAAATGGACAGATTCCTAGAAACCTATGAACTACCAAAGCTGAATCAAGAAGATGTAAAGCTGCTGAATAACCCAATTTCAGCTACTGAAGTTGAAAATGTAATTAAGACCCTACCAACAAAGAATAGCCCAAGCCCTGATGGATTCACTGCTGAATTCTATAAGAAATTTAGGGAAGACTTAATGCCAACACTCCTTAAACTCTTCAATGAAATCGAAAGGGAAGCAAGTCTCCCTAACTCATTCCTGGAAACAAGTATCACCCTAATACCAAAACCAAAGAAAGACCCAACCGAAAAAGAAAATTACAGGCCAATCTCCCTAATGAACATAGATGCAAAAGTCCTCAATAAAATACTGGCAAATAGAATACACTAAGTTATCAGAAAGATTATACACCATGTTCAAGTGGGATTCATCCCAGGAATGCAGGGATGGTTCAACATGCGGAAATCAATAAATGTAATGCACCACATCAACAGGGCCAAGGACAAGAACCACATGATCATCTCAATAGATGCAGAAAAAGCTTTCGACAAAATCCAACACCCATTCATGATAAAAACCCTACAGAAAATCGGAATAGACGGTCTCTATCTCAACCTGATAAAAACCGTATATCATAAACCAACAGCCAACATTTTACTAAATGGAGAAAAACTGAAAACTTTCAACCTAAAATCAGGAACAAGACAAGGATGTCCATTATCACCACTCCTATTCAATACAGTTCTGGAAATATTAGCCAGAGCAATTAGACAAGAGAAGAAATAAAGGGAATAAGAATAGGAAATGAAGAAGTGAAATTATCATTATTTGCAGATGATATGATACTCTACACAGAAGACCCCCAAAAATCCATTAAAAGACTTCTAGAAGTAATAAGCAAATTTAGTAATGTAGCTGGATACAAGGTGAACACTCAAAAATCAATAGCATTCGTGTACACAAACAACAAAGTCTCTGAGAGAGAAGTAAGGGAAACCACATCTTTCACTATAACATCCAAAAAATGAAATACTTAGGAATCAATGTAACAAAGGAAGTAAAAGATCTATACAGTGAAAATTACATTACTCTAAAGAAGGAAATCGAAGAAGATTTCACAAAATGGAATGATATTCCATGTTCATGGATAGAAAGAACAAACATCGTGAAAATGGCCATTATACAGATTCAATGCAATCCCAATCAAAATACCACTTGCTTACCTCACAGAGCTAGAGAAAGCATTCCTAAAATTCATGTGGAACCAGAAAAGACCTAGAATAGCAAAGGCAATTCTGGGCAACAAAGGGAAGGCAGGAGGCATCACAATCCCCAACTTGAAACTATACTACAAAGCTACTGTGATAAAATCAGCATGGTACTGGAATCAAAACAGACCTGAAGATCAATGGAATAGAATAGAAGATACAGCCACAAGTACAAACACACTTAGCCACCTCATCTTTGACAAAGGGGCCAACCATGTACATTGGAGGAAAGACAGCCTCTTTAACAAATGGTGCTGGAAAAACTGGCTTTCTATATGCTGTAAACTAAAACTAGATCCATGCCTATTACCATGCACTAAAATAAAGTCAAAATGGGTCAAAGATCTGAATATAAAAACAGAGACACTAAACTTACTAGAAGACAGAGTAGGTAAAAATCTCGATGACATAGGAGTAGGCAGAGAGTTCATGAACAAAAATCATTTTGTGCGGGAAACACTTCCCAGAATCAACACCTGGGATCTCATCCTACTAAAAAGTTTTTGCACGTCAAAGGAAATCTCCAGCAGAGTGAAAAGAAAACCCACCAACTGGGAAAATATCTTAGCCAATTGTCCATCAGACAAAGGACTTCTATCTAAAACATATAAAGAATTAAAAGAAATCAGGCCCCTAAAATTCAAGGACCCAATGCAAAAATGGGCATCTGAGATGAATACACACTTCTCAGACAAAGAAATACAAATGGCAAATAAATATATGAAAAATGTTCAACATCAATGGTCATTCAGGAAATGCAAATTAAAACAACGCTGAGATTCCATCTCACCCCAGAAAGAATGGCCAAGATTAAAAAATCAACCAACAACAAATGCTGGAGGGGCTGTGGGGAAAAAGGAACTCTTCTCCACTGTTGGTGGGAGTGTAGACTGGTGCAACCACTGTGGAAGTCAGTGTGGAGATTCCTCAAGAAGTTAGGATTAGAGATCCCATTCAACCCAGCTATCCCTC
>RJWM01008813.1:0-70948 GCA_004363535.1 Dasyprocta punctata
CATTTTAAATTCAATTAATTGTAGTATATTTCGTTTGTCAATGTACCTCAAGAGAAAAATAAAGTCTTGATTTCAATAGGTTTTGTTATCTGATTGAAAATAACAGTGACAATAATTGCTTATTAGAATATACCAGTTTTGAATTTTAAGAAAGAAATAGTGTCAAAAGCAAGAAAATGACTCAAGTAAAACTCAAATTGAGAGGAAATAGCACAAATAAACCAGAACTTGTGGAGAGACAATGATATCAGAAGGGAGAACCTAAGAAATGTTTGTATTTTTGTCCATGAAACTGAAGGACATCGTTACCCTGGGTGCTGAATAAAATTAATGTATCCCAGGACAACCTTGAGGTTAAAGAGCTTGTTTTGTCAGTAAGACTCCCATTTTGTGTTAAGATGTTAAAATGAAAAAAAAAAAAAAAAACCAAAAAACCAAATTTACAATGATGAACCAAATTTGAGGTCATATGTCATCCAACTAGGTTCCACCTTAGGGAAGCTCCGGGAAAAGTTAATGACGTGTCTGTGCCATGTCAAAACTCGACCAAATACAATGAAGAATTTGGGTTACATAAAAAAGAACTCAGCGGAAGACACTGTTGACAGAACTTCTGAAGTCTGTTTTGCTCCTCCCATGGTTTTATTTCAAATTAAGTTGTTTATATTGGTAATTATAAAGTTGAATATCTACCTTGACTATTAGTTCTGCCTTTTGGTATTTTTGAAAAGCATCACAGACTGGGAAGAGGAGATAGCTCTGTTCTCATTACTTATGAAACTTGGGCTGCATTCACATCACAGAAATGCCTTACTGCAACTTTGATGTCTTTTTTCTTTCTCCTACAGAAAATAAGAATAAGAACAATGAAAACAGCAAAAGTTAACATATTTTTATAGGTTCCAAAATATTATTAAAAACTCTTCAAGTGTCTACCATTTGAGATTCAGATCTTCAGATTTTAGAGAAATATTATATAAAACACATTGAAAGTAATGCCTTCCAAGCACTGTATTACAAAGTATATGATAAATTTACTTAGAAGTTTGGGCAGTACTGTATAACTAAGTATGCTAGTATTTCTGTAGATAATGCATAGGTATTCACAGAATAATCCATAAAGTCTTATTTGACCAACCTGAGTCTTCTATGTTACAAATATTATTATTGCTTTTTACACCAAACACATTTTGCCCTTTTACACTTTGAATTTTCAATAATTTCTGAATTTTACTAAGTAAAATAAGGTATTTTGGGCCTATTGTATAACGATTGTCACAAATACCATTCAGTCTGAATGATGTAGTTGTTATTTTCTTTTAGTAAATGTGGGAGAAAACGTTCTGAGAGATTACAGAACTTACACTTTTACATTTAATAAACTGTGAATTGTTTGACTCAAAAATAGTATTAACTATTATGGTATAGTACTACATATCAATTTTATATGAGTGTCTCAATAAGTATTAAATAATTCATGTATTGCAAAAAGATAAGATTTGAGTCTGCATGTAAGAGGAAATAGAGAAATTGACTGTGACGGTAACATATCTCTGGTACTGACTACTTTTAATGTCAGGAAGATTGCCCCAACATGATAGGCTAGAAATTTTGGGATGGACAAGCTAAGACATTATGACATTTTAATATTATATGATTTTTAAGATTATCTCATATGTGGTGTTCATATAGTTTTTCTTTCTTTTTTTCTTTTATTCCCATCTCTGAAGGACATCACAGTGTTTTCAGTAAATGGTTTTAGCCTCATATCTTGGCTCTCAATTCTCACACTTGTAGACTTCAGCAAGTAATTTGTTTTTGTAGTTTTTCCTGTGATGTAGTAATACTAGTACTCACTTAATAGAGTTGTGAGAAACAGTAAAGTGCCAAAACCATTTAGAGGACTTTCTGACTGTTTTCAGTTTTATTGTAGTCATCGTGTGACCTATCACTCTGAGATCCATTTGTTTCAAGTTAGCCACAGAGCGACACAGAGAACAATAAAAGCCTCTGGAACAGAGAACATAACAGAAAATTAAAAATGAAAAAAAAATCTCCCATTCTAGTTTTCTCATTATGTTTATGAAATTAGAATATCCACCTAACCAAAAATGTTACCACTATACAAAAAGAGTGGTTCTGAGAGGCCGCTGGTATTACTGGTGCCATCCTCAGTCAGTGCGAAAGGCAGGGGTGCACTGAGCAGACTGGTTGGTGACGGCAGCTGGAGCTCCCCTCATGTTGGGGGACACTGGGAAAAAGAATGATAATGAAGTGGAAAGCATAGCAAAGATAGCCAAATCAAAACCTATGAAAGTGCTCTCTAAGTAGACAAATCATTCCGTGTAGTCATTCAGAGATATTTCTGCAAGCTCTAAATGTAATGACTGAAAGGTTTCAGAGGCATAGAGAGGTTCTGCATCTATGGGTTTTTAACACTTGTAGCAATGCCAGATGACAAAGCAGACTAAAAGATTATGTGCATTTATCAAAACTCACAGAACAGTAAAATATAAACTTTTAAATTATACCATAATAAAAAAATGGAAGGGGGAAAGCACTCAACTATGTTTAAGTAAATGACACATAACATCTTTAGTGGAAGGAGGATGGAATGCTGCTGAATTCAGTGTTTGCTCCATAATATCAAAATTATGATTTCAATATAGTATACAAATTCAAAACACTTTGGATAGTTCTTAGTGGTTACATCCTAAAGAGACAGATAATTTTAATAGTTGATTCCATGAATTCACTAAAACAAGCTCTTCTTTTTCTGGAAGGCAGAACTTTTCAAGTAGGCCAAATTAAAGAGTATTACCCAATTGAATCATTATTATAGCAGTAAATGAAAATACCTCCATCATTCACAGAAGGAAGAATGCATGTCTGTTAGATGATTTTAAATATATGTATGCTGTTATTATTACCACTCCTTATAATGATTTATAATGATTAAAAAAAAACTTCTACATTTTCCTAATTGTGAAGAACTGAGAACTTATTGCTTACTAGTACTTCAACCTAAACATTGTTCACGTTCAGGAACCACAGACATGCTTATGTATAATTTTTATACTTAAATACTGTATGCCAAAATAAAACACTGTTAATATTCTTCTTACATGTATGGTCCTTAGAAGTCCTTGCATATTTTCTTATGACATTATCAGTAAGGCAATTTCTGCCCCTCAGAAAGAAAAATTATTTCTGTCACTTACCTGGAAATAAGAAAAGTATTGTTTGACAATGTCTTTACTTCTACTTCTGTCATACATTTGCCTATCCACTCCACAGTGCTTACATTGTGACTGCATATAATCACCTAGATTGTCAGATTCGCTTGCCTGTTCCTGCATGTGCTAGAACTTGGCCACGTGACCTCAGCTATTCTTTCTTCTTCCTCATTATGAAGATACAAAAAAACAAAGCAAAACACCTTAAAGTATCTGACAGTAGTTTTCATTTTTTGAAATATCCCTTTTCTGATATTATTTTCATTGAGTGACATGACAATGTAATACATAACTGCTATGACCAGGCACTATTCCAGCTTATATGGCTAAGAACAAGGTAAAGTTTCCTTATTTGAAGGCATACTCATTTTGCTCTTACTATAAAGGGAACAAAGAATTTTAGATGAGTAATGCAAGGAGGGGGAAATTACATATAAGAGTAAAAGAAGAAACAAAGACAGAGGAGATATAAAGAAACCAAAGGTCTTTTTATCAACAAATTCATTATTGTTACAGGCATTTTTAGTCCTCAGTGCTATTCAGGGCTCACTTTCTTCGAGGAGAAAGGAGGCTTGCTCTTCCTGTTCTCTTCAATATTGGACATGACCAACTAATTGGTGTTGGCCAATATAAATTGAGCGTAACAGATTTGTATTACATTCAGGTAAAAGAATGTAGAAGATTCTTTGTAATTCTCTCATGTTTTATCACAGACAACATTAGTGTCCTTTCTAATATGAAGGTGGCATAAAATCAAAGTAGCCTGAAATGGTCACACAACACCTGACGAAATACCTCCTGGAGAGACTCGAGTGGAAACCGCAGGGCTAGAAAAAACAAAACAATACAAAGCTTAATGAAATGCCAGAGTTATTATTACTAAACAATAAATAGGACCATCTTCCATGTTTATAAATAGAAATATATTTATGTGCTGCCCATAAACTTTCCTTGAAAATATCTAGTGACCAGGAAAATTTTATCAATGATGTAATTTGTGGGTATTAAGATTGAAGAGGAGACATTTCATGAGAGAAGTATTAACACTCTAATACAGGCAGAAAGATTTCCTAAGATTTTCATCAAATTGGGCATCGGGTGTGTGACGAATAGAAATAATGATAGCCATTATGTATTATTTTCTGTAGTCCAAAACTATGTTCAGTGATTTATTTTACTTAATCCTCATGAAACTGAATTGAAGAGTACACTATTATTATCCACAATTTAAGGATATGGAAATGTGACAGAAAGATTAAGGATTTTGTCCAAAGTCAGACAGCTAATAAATAACCACAGAAGTAAACTTTATTTGTTACTTTTCTTAGGAAAATTCAAGTCATGGACAGTGGTACAAGCCTGTAATCCCAGCACTCAGGAGCTAAAGTCAGAAGTATCACCATGAGTTTGAGACCAGCCTGGGCTACATACTGAGATGCTGTCTCAGAAAGCCAAAAAAGAAATAAAGAAAGAAAGAAAATTCAAAAAGAAAGTTATTTGATTTGTCAGAGCCAAAACATTTCAGTTTTAATCAAGAAAAATATAAGATCAGAAAGTAAGTACCTATTTAAACATCGAATCATTTAATGAGAAACTATAAAATCAGGTGGAATTATTAAAGCTTTGTTCTTCAAGATTTATAGTATAAATCACTTGTCTTTGCAGATCAAAGATGTTAAAGATAAATGCATGCAATTAATTTGATGAATTCACCTACTAATTAATTAAAACAGATAAAGGAAAACTTAATTTTGTTACTATGCTTTTATACAGAGTTAGTTTGATTGGTTTTGTGCCATGTTCAAAATAATAAATATTTGCTCTTAACATTATTTTACAAAAACAGTTGCTTCTTCCATGTAATCATTCCTATTTAAGTTTAATAAATATTTTTCTCTACTTAAATTTTCTTAGAAAAATATTAGTTTTTGATTTTAAATTCATATATCTTACATAACATTTCATTCTTTTCAACTTCTAAAATATAGAATAGGATGTATTTTCTCTGACAACTGCTCTTGTTTATCTGGTTTTTAAAAAGATATTTATAAGTTAATAAAAGTATTAAAATTCTGACAGTTTTTAAATCTAAACAAATGAGTTGGTTACAATTTCTTTTAACCGGGGCACATGATCTAACCACTAAGCCTGACTTATATATGATTGGAAGATATCAGAAATATTTCCAATTACTTTGTTTTCTTTAATTTTGAAGAATACTCTATATTCTAATATGCTGTCTACTCCTTTGTGGTCAATGATGGCATTTATTTATTTATTCATTTATTTATTTTTGATTTTTTGAGACAAGTTCTTGCTACATGGTTTAGCCCGGAATGAACTCACTATGTAGCCCTTGCTGGCTTTAAACACACAGCAATTCTCCTGCCTAAACTGCAACATCATACAGGGCACTGATGGCATTTTTAATTGAGCTGATCAAGATCGTGGTTCTTAATTTTTCAACGAAACATTAGCTATTTTATCAAGCATGCTTATTCTTTGTAAAGACAGAGATACAATACAACTTTTCAGCCTTGCTAAAAACATCCATAATTATGGTGTGTTGGTTCTTTATACACCAACACAGAGTTTGACCTAATTATCAAATAAAGGCAATGTTTTATATGCAAAAATTCTCATCAACCACTAGTGCAAATCACTTGAAATTTTTCTGATATGATATGGAGAAATTATTATTTTTTAATCTTAACAGTATTTGTTGAAAATGTAATTGTTTTATAGGGATATTTGATTCAAGGTAAATGATCTCTTTGTTAGGATTTAAATTTGAACAACAGCAATCATAAACTTGTCAATATGGGGTATACCACTTGTCATCGAATCCTTAGTTATCTATTTTAAACTACTTTTGCAAATGATTCCTATCTTTACCATCTTTACATTCTGCTCACATTTACTTAGTTGTAAATGTGTACAGCATTGAACTACACACCCCAGTGTGAATTTTAGCCTTGCATTCTTAATAAAGAATTAAGTAAGCTCACAATTTTGGAGAAAAGAGCGTGATCTTTTTCTTACAGTTTAGTTTTTTGTTTTGTTTTGTTTTGTTTTTTGGCTTTTTAAAACAAGGTGTTTTTTTGGTACCGGAGATCAAACTCACAACCTTGCACCTACCAGGCAGGTACTTATGCCACTGAGCTAAATTCCTTTCCATACTTTTTGAGACAGGGTCTCACTATGCAGTTCAGGCTGGCCTTGAACTCACTTTGTAGACCAGGCTGGTCTCAAACTCACAATGATCCCCTTGCCTCAGCCTCGCATCACCATGCCCAGCTATGGGGTTGTTTTGTTATAGTGGCTGGACTTGTTTTGTTCTGTAGCCCAGGCTTGCCTCTTAACTTGTGATTCTCTTGCTTTAAACTGCTGAGTTGTTGGATTATAGACATTTGCCACTATGCATGGCATGTTTTTTTTAATACTCTCTCACAGAACGAACACAAAAAAATGTAGAATGAATCTTACAAAGGTTAACCTAATTCTTTTCATCAAATACAGCAAAACATAAGGTTAGAAATATATGTAACATATATGCAGTCTGTATTACTAAAAAGCACACAAGCAAAAATAGGTATTGAGGCACATAGTTTAATTGTTCTAAAATCTTTAAAAATGCTTGTGAAAGCACATAATTTCAGTTATCAGTGTTTTTTCATCAAATCAGTTAATATGTTTTTATAAAGGCATAACACTTTTTACCTCATGCACTAAATCATTTCAGATACTTTTAAAAATATTCTTTATGTATTAAAGTAGGCATTTATGACATAGTTTGATATTTATGGCATAAGACTGTTTAGAGCATGATGTTCATATGGGTTCTTATAAATGAACAACATTTAACAGCAAATTCAATACAATTTAGCATAAACTGTAATTCTATTTTTACAAATAGCATAATACTGATGGTTAGTATAATAGGAAAACTTGATAGTTTGGCTAATAAAATTATAATTTTTCATACTAAGAAATTTCTTATTTCATTTACCATTTTTGAAGCATTTAATTCTTTTATTACTTGTCAGGGAAGAAAATAAACACCTGAGTTGATTTTATAATATGCATAAACACATTTATACTTGTATTTTCAAGTTAAATTACCTTTATCTCCATATCTTTAGACTCAAATCCTCCTAATACATAAATGCCTTAATACAGTAAGTTGCTGAGAAGTTATTTTATGGGAAAAATTAAAATTTCCTAACCTAAAACAGAAAGATCATTATCATGTATTCCAAATCCATATATAGCTAAATTTGCTATAATGAGCTTATAGTTTATTCTCAGATGTATTTATATTGGTGTTTAAATTTTCTACTATTCTTCTGGTATTATTTACCTTATACAACATGAGTGTGGAAGTTGTTCCTTTTAATTGTATCTTCCACTCCACCAACCCCAGAAGTATTCTCTCTCAGAATATTGTGAATCCTAGGTTGTTAAACACAGATGGAAATTCAGTTCAAAGGAAAAGATGTTATCCAGTTTCAGAACACCGTGTTAAACAAATGGTTCTCCACTAGAATCTTTTGATTTTCACATCTAAAACAACTGTGTGTTTTAAGCCAGTCCTTTAAAATGAGCTCACAGTCTCTGCAGAGCTAATTAATACCCCATAAATGTTAATTATGTTTGCCAGGTTAATTTTCTTCCAGAGCTAAATTACAGGAGAGGTTTAAATATGATGAATATTCTGTCATTTGAAGAGTCACTTGTGGAACAAAAGATAACTGTAAAAATGGGAGGCATATAGCCTCTCCAAGGCTAGAAGTCAATCTTAGGAATGGAACTTGACAACTATTCAAGAAAATTGATTTCACAAAATTTGATTCCAATATGCTTAACTTATATTACTTTTAAACAGAATGGATTTACTTGCTTGATTTCTACTTTGTGAATACCATTTATGACATTAAATATTTTTATACTGAAATTGTACAATTTGATACATTTTATATATATGTATGCATGCGTAAAATTTTCACAAAAATCAGCATGTTTGTATCACAATAATTGCATATCTATTATTCCCAGTTTTCTTGTGCCCCTGGCTAGTCTTGGTTTTCCTTATATCTGTGGATTGCTCTATTCCTAAGCGACTATAGATTGGTTTGTATTTTCTTGGATTAATATACTACTTTGTCTAATTTCATTTACTCAGAGTACTTGTTTTGGGATTCAGGTATGTTACATTTGTGTATCAATAATGTATTCTTATTATTGCTGAATATCATTCCATTCTATGGATATATCACAGTTATATCCACACCTTTATATGCATTTGAGATTTTGGTTGTTGGGGTTTTTTCACTCTGACCAAGATACTCCACACATATAATATAAAGAAGTGTATTGGTTAAGGTTTGCCAGAGGAACAGAATATGTATGACCATCTTATGTCAGGGACCACTGATTATAAACTGAGTCTAGGGAATGTCCAAGGCCCTCCTTGTCCTGCCCTCTGGGACAGACTGGAATGCAGAAACTCCCTACTTTTTTCTGGTCACACCTGAAGCCCTATGGCTAGTGATACTGTGGTACTCACAGGGCAAGACAAGAGCTGCTGAGGGTGACAAGGACTTTAAAGCACTGTAGCAGCAGTAGTAAATAGCTTCTCCTTAGGAAACTACAGTCTCCTTATCACCCCTTGTCACATTCTTGCAAGAATGCTTTGTTCTTCTTACTAGACCACCATATTCCCCTTATTGTTCCTAGAAACACTCATTACCCTTCATCCAATGCCCTTGACAGAGATGTAATCAATAAATACTAAGGTTCTGGCTACCTCGTGGCTTTTTGTTCCCCATGAACCGGTCATCTCAATTCCCCATGGCATCAGCATTTTGTCTCTTGCTCTTTCTTTTTGCCTTGCACCATGACACCTTGTCAAACATTGAGGACTCACTCTAGGGATCTCTAGTAATCTTATGGGTCAGAGGTAGGAGAGTCTGTGATAAACGTCACACTCAAGCTAGAGAGCTAGAGGATCCAGTAGCTGCTCAATGATAGATATTGGAAGGTGCAGAATAAAGAGATTAAGAATGCAGTGCCAGTCGAAGATCATTGGTTTGGAAGCTCCCTGGAGAGTCCTTAGAATGAGTCTGAAGAAATTAGTCTTAATTCCAGCAGTGACAGAAAAAACAAAGTGCATGTTACGAGCTTTTGAGTCCCAAAGAAATTCTTTCCAGACTCTTACTTCCTAAACAAGAAATTGTCATGTGGAAAAGATAGTAAGGATTTATATGTATTGAGGGTGGAAAAGAAACATGTTCTGCAGGGTAAAAGCAGACTGCTAAGTAGCTTCACAACCACCATACAGTTAATGGTGAGGGTCTTTTTTGTCTCACTTCTGGTGATTGCCTCTCTCCCATACAAACAAAGAATTTGGGAAGGTTGCCTTATCAGAAACTCACTCAGCTTGGCATCAGATCTAAGCTGTCCTCTCAAAGGCCCACTTGATTTTGTGCTAGAAGTAAATGATGAATTGGAAGTGACACTTTTCTGATTGACCCCAGTCATAGGGTTTGGGGAGGACCTCCATGATCCACAGAGCATGTCCAATTGGTCAACAGGTTTTCACCCAAACTACTATCCTGCCTCAGGCACACCACTTCAAGCAGAATGGAGCTTCCAAAAGTACAGTTAACTTTCTTTTTTTTCTCCTTTTGCTATACACAGCCACAGCTAATTGAGTGGCACCATCTACAATCAAGATTTGTCTTCCACCTTCTGCGCATTGGCCCAGATACCAATCATTTCAAGAAATATCCCACAGACACACACAAAGTGTGCTTTGCTAATCTTGTAGGCATTTCTTGATCTTGTGAAATTGACATATCACAGTTAGAGTTTATATCTAGATGTCTCTCCACAAAACCTCCTGTACTCACAGGTGGGACTTTTGAGGGCAATTGCATCATGGGGGCACTATTGCTAATGAGATGTGAGGAGAGGGGGTCTGACCAGAAGAGTGAGTCACTGGACCTGTGAGAGTGTGTCTCCTTCCACTTACCTTCATTCCTTCTCCTTAGCTACCAAGATTTAAGCAGCTTTTACTCTCTTATGCCTCTCTGTTACATAGGCTTATTTTGGAACCAGTCATTTATGGACTAAAACTGTGAACTAAAATAAACCTCTCCTGCTTTTAGGAAGTAAGGTTCACCAGGATGAAGGATTTATTTGGCTAATGGTTTCAAAGAAATTTTGTCCATTCATGGGTGGCCGGATTTAAGGTAGTAATTCTTTGGAGGCACAGCATGACAGAAACAAGCTGAAAGCGGCTCATCCATGGCATAGAAAGCAGATATGGAGTATAAAGAACCACAGAAAGAGACGTATCCTTCAAAGCCTTGTCCTTAGTGACCCACCTCCCCTCACTGGGCTGCAACTCCTAATGATGCGTTCAACTATAAACTCACAGATGGATCAATCTACTGATGAGCATAATAAACTGTAGTTGGAAAGTTCCTCTTCTGAACACTTGAGTATTTCTGCAGACATTTTAGATCTAAACCATAACACTAGTTTTTGGCAGTTAGAAAGGAAACTTACACATCTGTGTAGCGTGTTTGGACAAATTCTTTCAGGCATCTGAACATTTTACAGTGGGCTGGTTGGAACACGTGGTAGATATATGTTTAATTTTAGAAAAAAATGGCAAATTAAAAAAAGTTTGTGTTATTTTACATTCCAATCAGATATTGATTGACACTTTAATAGCTCTGTATCCTCACCGTTACTTGGTATAATAGCTCTGTATCTTCACTGTTACTTGGTACAATCAAATAAAATCTTTTTAATATATGTGCAGTTATATCTTATTGTGATTTTATTCTGCATTTCCTTAGTGTATAGTGGTGTTGGGCCTCATATTTCACATTTTGTACATCTTCATTGCCAAAGTGTATTTTTCTAATAAAGTTTTATATTTTTAAGTATCAGTTTCGAATTGTGGCTAGCATATAAAAGTGAAGTTTATTTGTGTACACTTTTTATTTATTGCAACCTTCCTAAACCAAAAAACTCAAGTAGATTTTTTGGCAGTCTTCATGTAGATTTCATAAGCAAATAAAGATAGCATCATTTTTTATTTTCCAATATGGATGCTTTTAATTTCTTTTTCTTGCTTCATTTCATTGATTAGACCATTTAGAATAATGTTGAACAAGAATGAGTGAAGGCATCTTTGCATTTTCTTGACCTGGGAAAACTATTCATTTTTTTTTTTTTTTTTTTCGGCACCGGGGATCGAACTCACAGCTTCACGCCTGTCAGACAGGCACTTATGCCACTGAGCCAAACTCCCGGCCCTAGTTTTTTGAGGCAGGGTTGCACTATCTAACTCAGGCCGGCCTTGCGCTCTCATTGTAGCCCAAGTTGGCCTCGAACTCACAACTCTCCTCCTACCTCAGTCTCCCGAATGCTGGGATTAAAGGCGTGTGCCACCACGCCCGGCATAAACTATTCATTATTAAGTGTGGCATTAGTAGGGAGTGTGTGTGCTTGTGTGTTTGTGTGTGTGTGTGTAGATGCTATTCTTAGGTTGAGGAATATCCATTGTGTTATTAGTTTGCTGACAGTTTAAATCATAAAATGATATTAAATTTTTCAAATGTGTAATTTTTGTGTGCACTGAGCAAATTCTTATTTTTAAAAAGTGATATTTATTGATATTGTTATTTATGACTATTTATTGATTAAATGGCAGGTTCTATGAATGAAACTACATGGTCGTGACATTTTCTTTTGTATTGTTATTTATTTTGTATTATTTTAGATTCCACATGAAAGGCCAGGTAACTTTTAGAGTTAACGTCTTTCTATATCTAAAATTAATTTAAGAGATGACACTTTCTTTTGGATATAGCTGTTAATAAGGATTCAAATTCTGTAACAAATATAAGGGTTTTCAAATAATATATCTTCTTTTCATTGAACTAGGCAATTTGCATAATTAAAGGAATTCAAACATGTTTTTCTTTTCTTTTTTGATTTTGAAGAGAATACAGTCAAATGAAATAAAACAGAATAGTCAATCAAAGCAAAACAATGAATGTGGTACAGGACTTCAAAACAAGATCATAGGAAATCAACAATGGCTACCATAATGCCTCTTGTTATCTTCAAAATAGCTGCCCATACCATCAGGCATAATAAAATCAAACAAAACAGAGCAGACTAAAACTAATCAGAACAAAACAATGAAAGCAATACAGGACTTCAAAGATAATAGGAAAGCAACAGTGACTACCAAAATGCCTCTTGCTATCTTCAAAGTAGTTGCCTATATCATCAGACATAATACAATCAAACAAAACAAAATAGAATAAAATAAATCAAAAACAAACAATGAAAGTAGTACAGGGCTTCAAAACAAGATAATAGAAAGTCAATAATGGCTACCATCATATATTTTGTTATCTTTAAAATAGTTGTCCATGCCATCAACTATAATAAAATCAAACAAAACAAAGCAGAATAAAATTGAACTAAACAGAAAAATGTAAACAATATGGGTTTCAAAACACGATAAGAGATTAGCAAGGGCCATTGCCTTCTCTTTTTAGACATTTCCTCCCCTTTCACTTTACAATATCTAATGTGCATTTTGGATCCCACTAACTGCTTTGGTTTTTTATACTAGGGAGACAACATGGTATTCACCAAGGTGACTCTGAACCATTTCATCCATAAGTATGATCTCAAATTGTATCCATTTGCCTACAAGAGCTTTGAGGTTCTCTTTCTTTATAGCTGAGTAGCTTTCCATTGGATAAAAATGCCATGTCTTTCTTATCCATTCTACAGTTGATGGGCAAGCTACCCCTACTTTTTTCTGGTTCCCTGTCACATAGAGCACTATTCCCTCTCCTTTGACTTTCAGTCTATGGATTTACTTTCAAGTTAAATGTCTTTCTTGTATAAAGTATGTTGATACACTTAGTCTCCTGATCTACTCTGCTGTGTATGTTTTTATTGGTGAATTGAGGCCATCTGCATTAATGGTTATGGCCAACATGCACTGGCTTATCTCTGCCATGCTATTTTCCTGTCATGGGGTCCCTACTTTTCCCCTCCATTCAATTGTCTGCCTCGCTTGGTGATCCCCCTCTTCCACTGTTCCTAGAACTGTGGTCATTTTTATCTCTCTCTAGAATGTCCATCAGTATTCTTTGTAGAGTTGGTTTGGTGGTCATGAATTTCTTCAGTTGTTCTTTGTCATGGAAGTATCTTGTTCCTCATTAATTTTGAAAGATAGTTTTGCAGGGTACATCAATCTGGGTTGGAAGCTGTTTTCTTTCAGGACTTGAAATACTTCACTCCAAGCTCTTCTTGACTTGATGGTTTGTGTTGAGAATTCTGTCATAATTCTGATGGGTTTTCCCTTATAGGTAATCTGTTTCTTTTCTCTAACTGCTTTTAGTATTCTGTTCTTGTGTTGAATTTCTGGGATCTTGATTATTATGTGCCTGGGGATACATGTATGTCGGTTATAGCTAGCTGGAGTACTATATGACTGTATGACAAATCTTTTCCCAAGCTTGGGAAGTTTTCTGCTATTACTTCTGTAAATAGACTTTTAACGTCATTTGTGTTGAACCCTGCTTTTTCACTGACACCTATTATTCTTAAACTATTTTCCTTTGTTTTGTCTTTCAGCCATTAAATTGCTATTTCCTGGTTCCTTGTTATTTTTATGTGATCTTTCCTTTTGTGACCACAAACTGCAAACCTGTCTTCAAGGTTTGAAAGTATCTTCAGTTTCTTTCAAGTGGTTTTGCCAGTTTTCAATGGAGTTTTTAATTTCCTGGACATCTCTTTGAATCTGTTTCATGTATTATAAATCTTTTTTGTATTGTTCATTCAATGTTTCCCTCATTTTCCTATTCTCCTCTATTTTTTTATCTATGTCTTCTTTAGAGGTGCTTAGCAATTCTTTTACTATGTTTTTCATTTCTTCTTTTACCTACGATAGTATTTTTGCTCTAATTTCTTTTATAACCTCAAGAAGTTGTTTCTTTACTTCAGTTGCTATCACTTCAGATACTTCAGGTATGCAGCTCCTAATCTCTTCTGTGTTTACATTTCCTGGACTTCCTCTGCTTCGGTTGGAGGCCAGAGACTGCCTTTTGCTTCTTTGTCTTGACATTTTTCTGGGCCCTTCCAGACAAGGAGGTAGTGGGGTCCCAGGTATTTCTCAGGTAGGCTGCAGTTTTTCTGAAGCATGACTGTTTGTTTTTTCTGGCCAGTGCTGGCTGTAGGTATCTGATGGTGGTCACTGGGCTCACTGGTGTAGGGTTGGCTGCTGCTTTTCCAGCCTGCTCTGGCTCCCCAGTGGCAGCTGAGTGCACGCAGGGTCAGGGCTGGCCACTGCCTCCTGGACCTGAGCTGGTTACTGGCTGGAGTTCTCCCTGATCATACATGTTTTTCTAAGTTGTTGAGCTCACTCTACTCTCTTTCTGTCTCTCTGTCTCTCTCTCTCTATCTCTCGCTCTCATGAGTTCTTTTTGAACTATAGCTTAGGACAAAACTGTGCAATATAATTTAGAACATATTAAGTGTTTGTCAAGTTTTATCTGAAATATTCAAGCAGAAATTGATAGTTATTAGGCCTGTATGTTTTACATGGTATTTGTTAATATTAATAAACTGTTACACTCTAGAGCTGAATGTAACACAAATACATTACTTCACATATCAGTCCTACCTGGAAACTTCCAATCTTTTGATGAGTAATCTAAATCCAGTTCGTTTTTTCTTAGGTACTCCCTTTCCATCCAGCACCATTAAGCTATTAGTATCAGTATTCATTAAACTTTTGCTTTTGTAAAACAAATTACATTTATTTCTTAAACTAGTTGACATTTGGTAAGAGATTGTCCTGAAATTGTATTTCAGGCTTTGTTTTTTGATTAGATAGTAAACAGAACCTCTAACACTTGTAAGAAAATGAAAGCTCAGTATGCGTTTGACTTAAGAGTAATGAAACTTACTAGTGTACATGTATGCATCAAAATGTGTATGTGTGTGTTTGTATGTTAGCTTTTCATCACTGTGACTGAATACACGAGGAAAAACAAAGAAAAGAAGGAAACATTTATTTTTGGTCACATTTTCAAAGGTTTCACTTCATCATCCCTTGACTTCAAGGCAGAAAGATCATGACAGAAGTCAGGTCTTCGTGTCATGGTGGGCAGGGAGCAGAGAGGTTTGGAAAGATCCAAAGAAAAAATATACCCCTCAAAGGGACACTCCCCTTGACTTACTTTCCCTAATGAGGCCCTGTCTTCTAATAGCCCATTTAGCTAATTAACTTATCAATGGATTAGTTCATTGTGAGGATAGCATCTTCGTGATCAAATAACTTCTCTAGGTCCTACCAGTGCATGTTATGGGATAAGGAATCAGCCTGCAATACATGAGTCTGGGAGACACTTCATATTTAAAGGGTAAAATCTGCCTGTACTTATAATTGCTTTGGTTTGAAATTGAAAACATAAGTCATTTAAAGAAACATTATGTTCTATATTTAACTGGTTTAAATATTTCCATGGGACTATCAGTCCTTATATTACTTATTGCAATTGCAATGGAATAATTCCCTATGACTTATTTTTCTCTTCTGTATGCCTCTCCATTAGTCTAAAAACACCAAAAGTGTTATACAAACTGTGTTTTCCCTATTTTCAGGCAAATTAAAAATTACTCAATTAAAATAATTAGTAAATTAAAAATAAGTGATTGTGTGCTAAATCGAAGGTTTTGTCATATACTAACCCAAATCTATAGCTTAAACTTTAACTATTATTTGTTCAGCTTGACACATGACTTTTTTGTATTGTCAACTTGATGATAATCTGACTTCATCATTGTACTAGATGTGCAAACTGTCAGTTTGAAAGAAGCTACCATAAAATACTTTAGTAATCATAAAATATTTGAGTGATTTTAATGGAAGCTGTAGGAAATAATGATCAAAGGGATGAAAATGTATAGCTTGCCAAGTTTTCTAAGGTTTGAAAACCCAATGCTCCTCAGATTTATAGAAATAGTATAATTTTTATAACACGAAGCAGGTAATAGTAAAAAAAAAATGTTATGACTTATCTGGGACTGCTTTTAAAAATGGCTTCATGTCTAATCTTTTTAGAATATATGAATGTTTCCCAAACAGTACCAAAGAAAATAATTTTTATATATAAATATATATGAATATATATACAGGTATGTGTGTTACATAAGTTATTACAACTCCATTGTTTCACAGATGAAGACTTTGAGACTTGCGTATGAACTACTCCAACCAAATATGTGTGATGGCTGACAAAGGCAATATTAAAACAAAGAATTTCTGACATTTGCACAGAGCTTTGTTTTGGGTATTTCCAGGTGTCATTGAACCAAAAATAGCAACAGTGATTTTGAAACTGCTTGATGGATTGCAATGGAGCCTTAAATAGCAAGAAAGTCTTTTATAGTGGAGTCTCTAATAACCCTTGTGCATATGATTAGATGTTTAACTTAAACAAAATAATAGTCTTGTGATAGGTAGTTTTTGTTATTCAGTGTGGTGGAATAGCTTCTCCTTAGTGGTAGTAGCAATAATAAACCAATAATATTTCTAACAATGTCAGTAACAACTAACGTGTTGTTTTCATCTACACATGGTTCATTTTTCTTCTGTCAGTAGCTTCAAAATTTTCCTTTGGGAATACATCATGTCACCCTAACATGCCTTCACATATGAGGAGTACACAGTTTAAACCTAATCATTAAAAGTATTAACTGATATAATTTACTCTCAGTGTAGTGCTATGAGATCCTGAGTAGTCTCTGTCTCTGTCTCTGTCTCTCTCTCTTTCTCTCTTTAATTTTACTTTTCATCTTATTTGAGAGTGATTCTGGGGATGGTATCCAGAGCTTGGCACATGCTTGACATCTGAGCCACATTCCCAGCCCTTTCTCCTTTTTTATTGCAGATTTGAAACACTCTGTTTTTGGGTCTAACAGTTAGTAAATAATAGATTACATATGAAATGTATGTTTTCAAAGGAAAAATTTAACTATACAAAGTTAAACAAGCAAAAAAGACTTTATTCAAGACTACTGCTGATGAGACAGACTAAACTAAACTCCATGGAAACAAAAAGCAGTAGCAATTTAAATGCTGGCATGACTTGGTGAAAAAGTGCAGAGACGCTGAGGCACAGTGCAGGAAAGGTAGATGGGTGGCTGCATTCCTCACATGGGGTTAATCCTGGGTGTGCATATGTTTGTCTCCTTGATGAGGCCATCTGTATTTGCAGATTGGTGCCCAGACTTTCCTTTTATCCCTGTGCCAGCTAGAAGGGCACAAGATGTCATAGCATGCTATTTCATCTCTCCTCTTCATTTTCCTTTTATGCTCCCTTTGGTCCCAGATGCACTGAAACAACCTTTCTCTAACCTGTGTCCTCCCACGACTATTGAGGTTTTTGCACAGTTGCACCCCATGCCCGACTACTGTGACAGGAGGTGCAATTGGGCTTTCTGCCATAGTGCTCCTCCCCCTCCCCCACTACTCCAGGCCCTAAAAAAGTAGTGCGACAACCACCATAACATGATTTAGATCAGGGAGGAAGGGATCTGGTCACATGATTAACATCTCCAGCCTTTTAAAATTCTAGTAAAGTGTGGTAAACATAGCTAGCCCATCTGAAGATTTGTTAGATTCAGTCCTACCACTTTTTCTACAAGAGAAATGCCTCCCTTTCTGACTTAACGACTAGGTCACATGGCTTGAACCAATCACGAGCCTACACTCGGATTACTTGAAAGCTTATAACTGCTGTGAAGCAGCACTCCCCTGGAACTTCTCAGGTCTGTCTAGGAGGGTTCCCTCTGATGGATGGTCAGGACTGACCATTTTGTCCTGTTAAGATAAAGTCTTACTCAAAGGGGCCTGTAAATGTCCTTGGGATGCATTTCTTGGATAATGTGGACAATATGGTCACTTTAAAAGAAAGAGCAATGAGCACTAGGGGCTACTAGCCCTGAAGAGATTCAGAGACCAGCAACCCAAAAAGATCACGAACAGAAAATGACATCTGGAAGATTGAGTAGATGGCATACAGGACAAGCTGGTGTTGAACAGTGACTGATACAGGGAGAGATCAACAGCTGGCAACATTTACCAACAGCATCCAATACTACCTAGTGACATCAGGGTCACTAGCAGAGATGCATTTTATCGATTTGAGATTTCTAACTGAATCAAGCAAACGAATCCTTGAGTGACTGGTTAACATTACCCACCCACAGATTGGAGATCACAAGTACTAAGTTTTCAATTAAAAACAAGGATTTCCCAGGTATTTGAGAAATATATTTCTTGAGTTGTGAAGCTGGAAAGAGGCTGAAAGGAGATTTGTATATATTCCCAAAGAGGCAGAATTGACAAGTGGAAGTTTTCAAAAGTAAACATTCTAAGAAAAAGGAGGTTGAAGATCTATAGTTATCAATAAACCTGTCTGAATTCTAGGCACCCTGAGGGAGATAAGAATGTTGTCTTGGTCAAAAACGCCCATTTTGTAAGCCATATCCGTGTATCACCACATTTGAAGGTTCTCAGTTTTTTGACAGAGAAAGAAATCTCTGCTTTGGATAAGTTACAGGAAGCAGCAACCTTAAAGCATATTGGAAGTCAAACCATACAGCGCTGTTTATCAAAATTGGGAAGGTATTTGTCTTAGAGAAGAGGTGATCTCATTTAAACTTCTCTTTCAGAGAACGATTGACTTAGATTTCTTTTTAAATGTTCCCCATATGTATAATATATTTGCTATTTTAGCGATCAATTGTAAAAACATCCTTTAAAAACTCCTTAGAGACAGTGTTAAAGTCCTATTGTATGCAGTGCAAGTAAAGGAGTCCTTCTACTCTCAAAGAACTAGTTTTCAAATTTAGATGCACAGTGGACTCATCAGGGACCTTTAAAAAGTACTGGTATCTTGGTTCGTATGTAGAGATTCTAAATTAATTGGCCCAGAGTGCATCCTGGGCATTCCGTTTAACATCTCTCCATGTAATATTAATGTGAAGCCAGGGTTGAGAATCACTGCCTGAAAGGGATAATCTCCGGAATCCTAGAAAAATGTTACTTAGCAAGAAAAATAATGAGGAACATTTGGTCTTGCATGAAAAAATTTGGCAAAACCAATTTATTCTTGAAAAGAATAGCATCTTGTGCTATTTTTTCAAAGCTTCTGTGCCCCCAAACATTCTTCTAATAAAGCAACTTGATCAACTGGAAAGTAATGTGCTTGATTCAACTTTGTATTAATTTAGACAGATCTCATACAACCTATTTCAGATGTGACATAATTCCTTATAACACAGGGGTAGCATGATTCTTCTTACCTCTTGATCTGAGGTGATTATTAATCATGAGAGGAAGGAAATATTTATTTCTCTAAAAAAAAAAAAAAAAAAACTCCTTGAGACAGACATGTAATGTCATGAAGTGACCCAGGAAATTAGGTTGTAGTTTTATATCTGCTTTTTACTAGAGAAAACATTAGAGGACAAGACATTCCTATCTGCAAATTTCTTAGAAACATTGGAAAAAGAATACTTTCAAAAACTCTATGCTATGTTAACATTTTTAGTATGAACTAATTTTTAACTAGTCTCTGATTTATTAATGGTATTTAATTGGAGATGTCTAACGCATGCAAGAATATTGGAATTGATTTCTTAACGTTAATTTAAAACATTTTCCCTGAGGAGTCAATTAAGTGCTAACCAATGGAAAAAGCCAGCACTAGTTTCTGTATTTTCTTTTGTGATCTTATCTTACATACTTAATATTTAAAAGTCAATCAAACACTTTTTGCAAGGAGAGAGAAAGTTAATTTGCATTTCAAGAGAAGGTCACCAAATTGATTATTCTTTTATCCAGTCCATTTTTCAAGGCCTAGCAAAACTCGCATAGTGATGAGAAACTTCCTGCCTCTTTCTCAGCATCAACCTGCATGTTCTCTGTTGTTTCACAGGTGTATTCCTTGTCTCTTGTGATGTAGTTGTAAATCTCATCTCTTGAGCTGTCCTGATTATTTTTGCATCTCCTCTACACATAGTACATGGGTAGGCACAGAGAAAACATTCAAATGTTTATAATTAAATGTAACAGGTCACCTCTTGGAAATTAATAAATCTATTTCTTTAAAAACATTAAAGACCTAAGACTCATCCATCATCTCCTCTAGAGTTCTGTCAGATAAAGAATGTATTTTTAAAAAACTACAGATGCTCTTAGGATAAAAAGCTGTCTGCTAAATGTCAAGGCAGACTTCCTCTAGAAAACCTGGCTTATAGAACCTGACTTATGTGTTAGTCCAAATTTGAACATTTTACGTTTTCTTTTCTTTTTTGGGGCAATTTAAAGCAATGGCAGATTTGAGTTACTGCTTTTGGGAAAAGAAGTTGGGACAGAGTGAGAAAAAATGGGAGGGGGAGGGAGAAGGAGAGAAGAAAAGAAACAAGGATAAACATGATGTATGACTAGTTTTTGAGAAAATCCAGAGAAGAAGGTAAGTATTTGTAGGTCAAAGCAGTAGCAGAGTTCCTGCCACGGAGGCCCAGTTCTGGAGGAATAACTAAAGGAGGTTTAATGGATGGCAGAATTTTACCAACCAGATAAGCTTTCCTTTTCTCATGTGTTTTAGAGGAAGATAAAAAGTATTTGGTATCTATCTTCATTAATTAGCATGGATAGACCTACTAAATAAAATATATTTGAGCGACAATACTGTAGGAATACCAGTGGGAGATACAAGCTTTTTATTTGCTTAGAACAAAGATGGCTATATTAAAGTAATTATTTTAAATATGAATTACATATATCAAGCTCATGAGGGAAAGATTACACACAATTATTATGGAAACTGGTTACATTTTCTATCATAAAATGGTTCATTTTACAAGTGAAAAGGTAATTATAAATCAAAATATGGAAAATTGAAGAAAAATATTCATAAACATGATGTAGAGAAATTAGTGTTACATTTTAAAACTACAGATCATATTCTGTGGCAAGAATCCTAAGCATAATCCTTCTTGCAATAAAATGTTAGAAGCTGCCAAGGAAACAATTAAAAAAGGAAAAAGAGACAAAGAATTAGAGAAACATCAGTCTGCTAAGAATTAGATATGCCAAGTCTTTTTCTCCTATTGGGTTTGGATTAACATAAGAAATCTGACATGATCTTTTTTACCCATGCCTGGGATTTAATTTGGTAAGATTAAATCCCCAAGTTAATTATCTCTTATCTCTGAGTATATCCATAGTTATAAAGGAGACAATTATTTCAATTATCATATCAGTGATTTTTAAAAGTATTAATTCCATCAGAACTCTAACTTGCCAGTTTAAAGGTATGACTTCTGTGAAACCTCAGTTTGGTTCAGTTGCTCTTTGCATTCAGTCCTGTGGTTTTGTAGACTTGGCTGACTGCTGTACAGTAATGCTTTTTGAGGTCAAAGGCTCACTCATGCTTATCACTATGTTTTCAATACCTGCAGAAAATTTGCTGCAAAATATTTTTTGAATCGCTGTGACACAGATTGTCTCAGAATAAAAAATATAACCGTTGCGATCATAGCATATGGCTTGATTCTCTTCCTGTAATCCAAGAGTAAAGAAACATCTTTTAAAAGTAAAATGCAAATTATTGAGTAATATCAAATTGAATAAAGAAAAACTAAGCATTGAATTAAGTGGTATATAACTTTCTTTCTTTATATTAATTTGAGTTTCCTGTAATAATTTTTGTCTAGACAACACAAGATATTCAAGGAATTTGTTGTTATTATGGTTTTGTTTTTAACTGAGTAGTCAGTACCTGAGTTGAGCTAGACTATAACTTTATCATTTAAGCGTATCTGTATGTATTTTTAATAAATTGATTGACTTTTTAATTTCAGTATATAACAAGATAACTTTAGAATAATGGTAACTCATTTCATAAACCAGATAAAAAGACATATGTGTTTTGGTCTGGAATTCCCTTGAATCAAAAATCTAGTCTTAAAAAATCTATTTGAAAATTTATTCTTTTTTTTTTTTTTTTTTTTTTTTTTTTTTTGCGGCACCGGGGATTGAACTCATAGGCAGGCGCTTAAGCCACTGAGCCAAACTCCCGGCCCTGGATTTTTGAGGCAGGGTCGCACTATATAGCTCAGGTCGGCCTTGCGCCGCGTTGTAGCCCAAGCTGGCCTCGAACTCACAATGCTCCGCCTACCTCAGGCTCCCGAGTGCTGGGATTAAAGGCGTGCGCCACCACGCTTGGCTGAAAATTTATTCTTAAAAATCTATTTGAAAATTTGATTCCAGGTAAAAAGAATAAACCCAAAAAGTTAAGCAATCATTACAAAAATGTGTTTTTCAGCCATTTAGGAAGAGAAGAGTACAACTATAGTTGATCTGTGCTGTCTTAGGAAGGGCATTCCCAGATGGCTTATAAAATGTGTCTCAGAAATAGCTGCTCAGTGGAAGACTGGAAGAAATTTTATCAATTAATTTTCACCACTGGTCAAGTGTTTGCTCCATGGAGTAATAACTGTCTAACATTTTCAGTTTATTCATGACTGACTGCTGAAAGCACTCCCAGAGGTGCAGATCACCTAGAACCTCAATGAAACCTCTCAGCTGGGAGGAGGTCGTATAGACTCTGAACTGATCTGGTCCTATGCAAGTTGGTTACCACAGCAATACACAGAATACCAGATGAGGCCATTAGATTTTAAAGTGATGCAAAGGCCGTATCTAATACAAGAAGCTTCCAGTGCAAAGCTGTTTGGGTTAATATTTTTTTCTTTCACTACTCAATTTCCTGATTACTGGAAACCATTGATTATTTTCATTTCCATTTGTATTTCTTGTTTGCCTCTCAATCTTTTCTTCCTATCTTGTTGCTGACTTTGTACATTTTGTTTTACTGCAGCTAATGTTGATGCTATGACTACATCTACATTGCAAATTTCTTCTTATGCCCCTCTGTTCTTAAAACATTTTTTGCTTGCTTAAAAGTTTCTTGAAAAAGGTTTATGCTTACAGTTTGATCAATTATGCATGCCTATATCTTGTAATCTGAGAAGCTACTTTGAAGATAACAATGCACAATATATTAACTGTTGTCAATTTCCTGTTATCTTGTTTTTGAAATTCTGTATCTTTGTTTTTATTGTTCTTTTCTCTTTAAAATAAAAAAATGTTTCTTAAGAGACGCATTTGTATGGCAATGAAAAATTATATAGTATATTTAGAGATGCTTATATGCAAAATAAAAAACAAAATACAGTATAACACCAGTATTTCTTATAGAATATGTCTAAGCAAATTTGATACTACTTGGAAAGTATTTTTGTCTTAATAGAAGTCAATAATTTTGATCACTGATTAAAACCATAGATTATTCTCTGACATTCAAGGTGAGGCATTTTTTTCTTCTCCTAATCTTTTCAAAGAAGTATTGAAATGGTGGTATACCAAGCAGATTGCTCATTCCCTGTTAATTGTAGGCCTTTAATTGTGGGCTCCCAAGAAGTATGTCTGAGTCTCTAACCCCCTTACTTGTGAATTTGAGCTTACTTAGACAAAGGTTTTTTGAAGGTATAACTAGTTAAGAATATCAAGATAAGATAATCCTAGATTCACAAAGTTGGTCCTAAAACCAATAGAATATGTCTTTATAAGAAGATAGGAACACAAAAGAAATGTAGAACAAAGTTGTATGGCGACAGAGAGTGAGATGGGAGTTATGAAGCTATGAGACACAGGACACTACAGATGTTAACAGTCACCAGAAGCTAGCGGAGAAGTATGGGACAAATGCTTCTTAGAATCTCCATAAGGAACCAAGTCTGATGACACATTGACTTCTGACTGCTAGTCTCCAGAACAGTGAAAGAGTAAATATCTACAGCTTTAAGTCACACATTCAATAATAATTTATTATGGCAGTTTCAGGAATTCAATATATTAATAAAAAGAAAATGGATTGTGAATTTCAAAAATAGTTCTAATTGGTTCTCAAATTCATAAACATATTTCTTGCTTGATATTCATAGTATTAAATGTATCTGTGATCTTTTCGTTTGCTTGTTTGTGGTGCTGAAGGTTGAACCCAGAGCCATGCATACACTAATGAACACTACCACTGAACTAAACTCCTATACACAAATCTTTGAAATAAAATTTAGACTAGTGTACCAATTTATATGCATTATTGAATAAATACATTTTGACCAGTGACAGATTTTATGTCCAAAATGGTACAGGGGATACTCATTTTGGGGAAAAAATGTTTTAGATTGCTGGAAAGGTGACTATCAACATATAATTAATGATGTTGACCGCATTAAGCACAATACAATATCTACGTGCTTATATGACATTGCAAATCATATAGGATTTGAATTAGAAAATTTGCCTTTAGACCTCCTCTATTAATTTAAAAAAAAAATCTTTGGCATTTAGCATGGTCATGATTTGAAAAAGAAACACAGTATTTTCATATATACAAAATTCATTTCTAGGGTTCCAGTTCTGTTTACTAACCTTCATTATCAACTGTCTTTTCTAAGTGTTTTATAGAATGAAGGTGCAATGTGGAGATAATAGGGACGTAAGTACTCTTCTGGCCAAAAGAAACAATGGGAAGAAGCAGCCAGCCAATGTGACCATTTTAGGGATATTTTGTTTTTGGCAAAAGACAGTTAATTTAAGTTCTGATCAACGTTGCTAGTTTTTATCTTGCATCCTCAGGGCTCTGTGCTCATTAAACTCATTGAATAGTTGTACAAATTTCTTGTTCAAGAACGTACTTAACTCTTGAAGTTGAATATTCATGGGGCAAAGAAACTCGTAGCCAAGAAATAGTACTTAGAACCACGATCTAATGTACGTTAGTTCCTCCCCCTCCTCCTCCTCCTTCTTCTTCTTCTTTGGTAGTAGCATCAGGAAAGAGAATCAATATTTACATATACCAAACAAATCAAAATTTTCTGGTTAGCACTCCTTTATAAGGTTCCATTTTTCATTCTCTCAGATTATTCTTATCAGTGATTTTCCATATTGTACATTGGTTTCAGACAGAACTTATTAATTTGCAGCTATTTACATATGAGTTTACTTAGATTGTCTTTTATATATGTTCCATTCCGAGCACTATTCCCTGTTATGCTCTGGGTTAGTTGGGGGAGACTGGGCCCAGCCTCTTCATTTAGTATCCTCACTCCACACTTCCAGGGTTTATTTTACCTGTGAGCAAACAAGTGAGAAAATACAAAATTTCTCCTTGATGGTGACTTGAAACAATCTTTGGAGACAAATTGTGTTGGTTAATCTGAAGAGAAATTTGGGGAGAATTTCATTTAGAAATGCCAAATCTTTATGTTTGAAGTTGCTGCATCTTCCTGTTGCCTTGTTAAACTATTAAAAATGTCATAGTTCAACAGCAGTTAAAGATAATAATCACGTTATTTTACTTAGTTGAATACTTAGGTTACATTATTGAGAAGCATATGTATATTTATATTTTAATAATGCTCACCCCCTCCATCCAGAGGTTTCACATCCAGAAATTCAACCAACCTTGGATTATAAACTTTGGAAAAATTATTGCCCCTCTACTGAATATCTATAGACCTTTTCTTCTCATTATTCCCACAAGAATTATTTACATAGCATGCACATTGCAGCAACTATTTTCAGAAAAATATAGATGATTTAAAGTGTGCAGAATGATGTGCATGGTTCATACGAAGATACTGTACAGATTTACATATGGAACTTGAGTATGTGGAGATTTTTATATCTGTAGGGGTTCTTAGACCCAATTCCTTGTGGACGCAGTGAGAGGACTGTATTTACTCTTGTTGATTGATATATGTAAATTTATTTGAGCTAATTATTTGTATAAATGTTTCTGAATTAGTGGTCAAAGTTTGACTTTAAAGTTAGGAACACTTAGTTTCAAATCATCCTTTTACCATTTCTCAATCCTGTAAATTTGGGTGAAATTTATTCTCAAAGGCTAAATATACTCCATATTTTGCAATAGTTTAACTAGGATTAAATTATATAATTACTGTAAAATAATTAAGTTCGGGCCAAGCACATGATAAATGCTTAACAAATAGTGCTCATGATAGAAATGCTTTGTATCGTTTTAGGAATGAAAAGAAAAACGGTTATTTTATCGCAGTCGGAATAAAATTATTTTTTAAATGAAAAATCATAAAATGCATGCCATGTTTCTTTTCAGTTCTCCAGGAATTTTCTTCAGATTTAATACAATCCCAGTTTCTTACAGACATGTGCAAGCCCCTATATGATTTGGCTCTGTTTAGTTTCTTCACTCTTCTCCTGGCTCAGTGTGTTACAGTAAATTGATCTCCTGTTGCCTCTCAGTGCATCAAGTGTATTTCTCTCTCAGATCCTTGACACAACTTTTCCTTACTGAAAATTTTCATGGTTTGTTTCACTACATATTTCAGTCTGTGTTGAATTATCACAGCCTCAGAGCAATGTTTCTTAACAATTCTGTCTACAGTAGAACTTCTCTTCCCTTAGCATATACGTGTGTGTGTGTGTGTGTATATATATATATATATATATATATATATATATATATATATATATATGTATATCCACAAGTTTAACTAATAGATTGAGACATTTATATCTCTTATTACAACAAAATGTCTATAGGATATAGAATATTCTTTTGTTTCTTTTTTTACCTTCAACAACTAGAACATTTCACAGCAGCTGTGTAAGTACACTCCAAATCTGTCCTGCTCTTGTCAAACAACTTCAAGTGTGCATTTTGTAGCTAGAAAAGAAGTAAATATGAATAGTTTAATTATAGATGGTGACATAATATAATGGAGAGAAAATTCTAGGGATAATCTTAGAAGTTTTAAGTTTGAATTTCAATTATTTCTCATACTAGCTTCAGGATTATGGGCAAATTTCATTTTCTTTATCTGTGTAAATTATAAAATTCACAGCATTCTTAAAGTTAAGTATAGATTCTGAAGACATGAAGTATTTAAAAAATGACTAACATAGTGTGCATCCTGCCTAGAAGTTTAATAATGTTAAATGAATACAGAGATACATGAAATAAAACACCTTCCAGGACACATTCTGAAGTAAGGTTTTGCTAGCATTGTGAATGTTGCTCAGCCTTGTCTAGCTGACATGTGAAATTCACCATCACAGTAGTTGTATGTAGATACCTTAAATTTTATTTTTAGCTATGAATTTAATCATATGATCACTCCTTAAATTATGTTTTACCAAATATTTCTTTTGAGCTAGACACTGAAATAATCAATGTATGCAAACAGAACTGTCATAAAATAATTATTTAATTTAAAGATTGGACAGGAGAAAACATGATACCTGATTCTCCATGATTTCCTTGATACTGACTTTTCTCTGAGTATATAGACAAGTGATATTCTTTCACCAATTTTTTGACTATTATTGGGATTTTGGATCATCTTGGAAAAACCATGAGATTAAACTACAGTGGTTGGAAAAATGCTATAATTTTTAAGTTGAAAAGTAGGATTTAAAGCTGAATTAACCAGTTTAGACAAGGGAAGTTAATTCATAGTTTGAGAATTAACTGGATGAATGATTCAGATAGATTGCCAACTAGTCAGAATAATGTCATATCCCACACATTTGATTTATAATCTATCTACTTAGCACTAATTCATCAAATGGGAAGTGGAGAAAGTTCTAATGAAGTAATCATCAGTTCACTCAGAAAGTGAACTCAGAATTGTGGAGCTGATTTTCTGTCTTCTGACAATTAAATTAGACATTTAATGGATTTCAAGGTGAATTCAATGTCAAAATTTACTTAAATTCTGTATTTTAAAGATCAGGAATAGTGAATAGTTCTAGAAGTATGGATAAATCCAGCAAATTCCTCCACAGAACTAGAAGATAACACCATACACTAAGGGGCATATAGCTGTATCCAATTTAAAAGCATGTATGAAAACTGATATACATGACAAATTTTGGTACCAGAACTGTGGTCATTGCTACGACATGACTTGAACATGTAGTTCAATACCTTTGGAACTCCCGGGAGAAGCTTGAGAAGGTTTGCAGATAGCATACTATAAACCAAGTTTGATGGGGCATGGCAGAATGCCACCATGGAGATGAACAAAACTTACTTAAGTGTCCAAGAACACAAGAATGCTGAGAAACCGGAGGGAGTGCTCCAAAGAATGAAAAGCAGGCCAGGAGTGAGGCCAGCTCAGCTTTTTTTCACAATACCAGAAATTGATAACAAAAGGACAAATTAAGAAACTGATCACTCAAGGGACACTGGATACTGGTATAAGACAAACTAGAGCCTTTCTAGTGCTAACCTTAGTACTCACTGGGAAAAGATGAAGCAACACTGAAGTCTGGTTCTGAGCGAATTGGCTGAAGGTGCCAACTTACACTGTTTTTAGCATGTATGTTCTTTCTGTCCTATCACCCTGAGCAGAACACCTTGCTGTATTCAGTGAGGGTCATTTCCTGCCAGTAGCCTTCTGATATTGAGAAGTGTCCCAGAAACAGGTTGAGTTCATAGCCCTTGGAACATAAGATTTGTTTTGTCATGAAAGTGCATAAACATGGGTTTGTTAGATAACTGCTTATTCTTTAGAATATTTCTATTAGTGAGTTATTAATTTTAATTGTATTCTTTTTTTTTTTTTTTTTTTTTTTTGCGGCACCGGGGATTGAACTCACAACCTCGCGCCTGCCAGGGCAGGCACTTAAGCCACTGAGCCAAACTCCCGGCCCGGGTTTTTTTGAGACAGGGTCACACTATGTAGCTCAGGCCGGCCTTGTGCTTGCGTTGTAGCCCAAGCCGGCCTCGAACTCACAACGCTCCTCCTACCTCAGCCTCCCAAGTGCTGGGATTAAAGGTGTGCGCCACCACGCCCGGCAATTGTATTCATTTTATTATATTAAACAATGAATCCTGAACAAGGGAAAATTACAAAATAAGATATTGACTTTTTAAGATATTGAGTATATAAAAGCATCAACGTTTTCAACAATGACTGGTTTTTGGTATATAAAGTCTAAAAAAGAAAATCAGAAATAAATTTTCACATGAACTACAATGAAAATCCCAATAGGACTCTATTGAAAAATAATCTTTGCTTCAATTATCACACCTAATGCAATCTGTACACATGTATTGCTAACACTGACTGCACATGTGTTTGCTTTTGTAGGACATATTTCTCCTTACAGTGGTCTTGTTGTTTCATCAGGAGGTTCTTATTATATTGTATAGTTTTCAGTTAACAGGAACATAAAATATCAATAAAATAAAATATTAAATTCATATGTACTGTGCATTTAGAGTAGTTATCAACATTTTCACATCAAGTGTGTGTACTTCCTTACAAAATCTAAAAGATAGCATCAGAAATAAATTTCTATATGAACTATAATGAAAATACCAATAGAACTCCACCACAAAAATAAGCTTTGCTTCAACTGCCACACTCAAGACAGTCTTCACACATGACAAATACATGTTCCATACACGTGTCTTGCTCACACTGACAGCATGCATGCTTAGGTTTCTTTTTCTAAGTAGCAGTCTTGTCATTTCTCTTCTCTTCCTGTTTTGTCAGAAACTTCCTACTTTGTTGTACAACATGCAGTTAGCGCGGAAATAAAATGTCAGTAAAATATAATATCAAATATGTAATGAGTGCTTAAAATAGACATAAACATTTTCATGTCAGCTGTTTACGTGCTTAAAAAACATAAAAGTTAACATCATAAATAGATACCTATGTAAAATATAGTGTAAACACAAACAGAAGTCTACCACAGAAATAAGCTTTGCTTCAACTGTCACACCCAAGGCAGTCTTTACACATGACAATTGCATGTTTTATACACAAATATTACTTACATTGGTAGCACATATGTTTTGTTTTCCTGTAATTTCTTGCAGGAAACAGCTGACATCTGTTGTAGTCAAGGTTCATAAGGAAAAGATTTAATACAGAATACATAATTTATAGGACTGTTTTACAGTATTCACCCAAAGATTTAAATGCAAAAGAGTGAAGGAGATCTGTCTGCACACTAGAGACCCAAAGAACTGAACTGAGGGCCTGGAGCCCACATAATACCCTGCATGAGTCCAGCTGAAGATCTAGTGCCCATGACAGTGCCCCCCATGAGTCTAGCTGGAGGCCTATAGCCCCTGACAATGTTTCAGCAAGCCTGTACAAAAGATCTGCAATGGGAAGGCCCAAAGGTCAATGGTGGTAGCTAACAACTGTGTCAGCAGGACGAAGGATCTGTGCCAATAGACTGAGGGATGAGCACTGCAGCTAGAAAACAATGCTCAAGGTAAGGACAAGAGCTCCCCTAAAAAAAGCCACAGCCATCCTCAGCAACAGCAATGTCCTGAGCTTCTCCGACAATAAAAACAGCTGAGTTCATATCAGGAAAACCAGTATGGCAAGCTTCTCCATGGCAATCAACAGTACACCATCCAGAGACAGGAAGTGATGCTCAAAGTAAGAACAAGAGCTTCCCTAAAGTGAAATGCAGGCATCCTTAGTGACAACGAGGTCCTGAGCTCCTCTGAGGATGACAACAGCCAAGTTCATACTAGGAAAACCATCATGATGAGTTTCTCCAGGAGTTCAACAGCACACAATTTCTCCTCCAGTTCTGCTTGTATGCTGTAAGCAACAATCCTCAGGTGGCCATTCTGTGCCCAGAACCACTCTGAATCAGTTCAGCTGGCTGTTGCAAATTGACCATTAGTTCATCTACCACATTTTTTTTTGTTTTTTTTGTTTTCCTGTTGGCTGTAGTAGGTCTTTGTGATGCTGTACTTGCCCATTCACTTGTCAGCTCACCAGTGTACTCCACTGTTTTCCACTTAGTTCCCTGTGCAAAAACATTTTGCTTTTCCTCTGCTGTAAATGATCTCTTATGAGCTCTAGTCCCAGCCCTCTAACAAAATTTCTCCATGATATTTTGCACTTTTTTTTTTTTTTTTTTTTGCAGCACCGGGGATTGAACTCACAACCTCGCGCCTGTCAGGGCAGGCGCTTAAGACACTGAGCCAAACTCCCAGCCCTGATTTTTTGAGGCAGGGTCGCACTATGTAGCTCAGGCCGGCCTTGAGCTCGCGTTGTAGCCCAAGCTGGCCTCGAACTCACAACACTCTGCCTACCTTAGCCTGTAGAGGGCTGGGATTAAAGGCGTGCGCCACCACACCCGGCTGCACTTGTTATTTTGTAAACTCCTTAACTATTTATGCCACATATTTAGAATCAAGTAAAACACAGTCATTGGTCAATGCCTTGTGTTTCAAATGGCATCATAGTTGCTGCATAACTCTTCAACAACATCTACTCTATGTTTGGTTTTGTTATTAAAATTTTCCACCTCAGGCTTCTGTGTTGTCAAGGTTTCCCTATCAATATTTCTATCATGGTGAAATGTTAACATCAACAGTACCAGTTTGCTTGTCTTTGTCAAATATGGGCCCATTGTTATATGTTTCTGAAATTCAAAAAATTGAACTATACAATTCTCTGTTTTGAAATTGCAACGTTTCATTTGGAATTTCAGTTTTGTTCCTATGTACAGGTCTTGCTCTGGTCAATTTGTACTGTTAGCAAACGTAACATCAACTGGAAACCAGTAAATCCATTGTCAAATGTCACATTTCAATTAGTTTGGGAGATGGGAGCAAGAATCTGTTCACAGCATCGTTTTGTTTATTATACCAGTAAGGGTCTGATTGCTGATTTTCAAAATAAATGTCTATACTAAAAGTGCAGTAAGTTTTCATATCTACAAGGGCATAAATTTTCATGCAATATTTTGACCCTTCACTTTCCCATAAGTCTTATACATTGCTGCAATCACCTTAAGAAATCTGTGCTAAGTACAACATACCTATGAATACTTTCAGTTCAGCAAGTGAGGTGTCATAATAAATACATTTTTAATTATGGCTACTGATGCATACAGAATGTCTTACTTGCATTTTAGCCTTTGTGCATTTCATGGCATCTTGTATAATTTTGTCTGTTACAATTTCCCACAGTAAAGAGCAGTGCTGGCATTCTAGCAAATATGTTTTACCCCTGCTGAGACCTTCACAATATTTTTTGGACCCAGTTCTAACATTGGATCATTTCATTTGTTTGAGTGGCCATTTTATACTATTTTGACTAGTCAAATATGCAATCACAATGCTGTTTTCTTCATTATTTAAATCAAGAAGGTCTGCATTCCCTGTGTCTGTATCAGTTGATTCTTGTTCCATTTCACTGTCTAGGAACTTTGACTCACACAGCCAATGTCAGAGTCATCATTGTTAACCATCATCATCCTACACCACCACACCACTTGTCTGGTGTTAAAGCGTGTATTTTCCCAATGGATCATCTTTCATCACCCATGCATGAGTAATCCAATAATTTTTTTTACCTTATTATGATTGACACATTGTATCAACTGGAGAAGTCTGCTTAACTAAGTAACTCAGCAGGATCACATCCTAGTGTGTAGAGGACAAGCCTTTACTGCTCTAGGATATTGTACATTGTGCCACCTTGAGAAGTTTAGAAGTTTAACTAAGTGACTTAGCAGTGGGTCAGGGTCCTTGCTTTGTGAACATCCTGAACCTGTGTAAGAGGAGGGCATGGAGATGGTATGAACCTGTATACAATCTAAGGGAGAAAAAGAGGTTTGTTAAGCCCACCATTTTGACTCTTGTTGCTTTTGCTATCTTCTGTCACCAGAACTGTTGTCCCTGTTCAGTGACACCCAACCTTGAAAACAGCTGATTATGAACCAAAACATCTACAAACTGTGAGCGAAATAAACCTTTCATTCCTTAATTTTGGGCATCAAATATTTTGTCTCAAGAACGAGAGAAAGGTAACTAAAACAGACATCTTCCAAAACTTGCAAATCTGGCTTCTCATGTTGCACTGTACTGAATTGGGCTATTAAAAAAAAAAACTTTTTAAAAACAAATTCTGGAGTGATATAGGTCTATTGGACCCTCTGTGATGCTCAGGTAAAGATACACAAAAAGTGTTCCACAGAGCATAAGTGTGGGTTCAAATCCCCTTTTGTCACATTTGCACATGTAGATACTTCTTGAAATTCATCATAACAAGTGGGTAAACACACAGATTGTTTCCAGTACCTCTCAGGGAAAGATACTGAGACACATAGTCAGTTACTATAATGCTAAAGTACAAATTTACAGTGCAAAATAAGAGATGCGTCTGCTGGACCCAGGCTTATGCCTCAAAGGTTAAAGACAACAGCCCAGTTATCAATGTTAGCACAATGAGGGCCTCTGGTCAGAGGTCAGAAGACCAGAATGCTGATAAAAATGTAGCCTGTAATATGAGGTTCATGAGGTTTCAGTTGAGAACAAGGACTCCATTGGCATTTGGACTTCAGACCATGTGTGGTATGCTCTGCAGAAAACTTGTCTGTACTTTGTTCTTGTCTGGTGACTTTGCAGGAGTCTGAGATTAATTAAAAAGACTAGACTAATTAATCTGGGAGAGAAAATGTCACAACAGCCCAATATTCAAGTGGGGGATTAAGAATCAAGAACAAATAACGCAGCTGAATGATTAAAAAGTATAGAGTTTGGTCAGAATGGAAGCTCTGCTAAGGTTGGGGCCTCCAAGGATAGACGATTAAAAAGAAGTCAGGTAATTTAGAACAGTGCAGTAGAAAAGATGGTCTGGGGCATCACAGGAATCAGCAGGTACCTACCCTCGGAAGGGTCAAATTTATAAAAATGAAAGACTTTGCTTTGAGAAGTGAGCCCTTAAGTACTGTGCTCAAGAATGACAGCAGCCTACAAAATAAGTATTGATTCCCTAGGATTGAATTTACCCTGCTCAGTCATCTGGGTACTATCAATAAGTTGCAAAAGGACTCAGCTACTGCTCAAACTGGTGGTAGATCTTGGTGTCATTCACGTGGTGCTGGTTTTATACACATGCAGAATGCAAGAGTTATGAGGTCAGGAAAACTTCCACCTAGACTTCAATAGATGGCCTGGGAGGCCAGGTAGCATGCCCCAAAGAAGACAATGTGTGATGCTATGAGTGCACTGGAGAACCTGGAAAGTTGGAGAAGCCAGAGTGTGGAACAATTGATTAAATTTCCAAGAAATAAGCAAAGCTTATCTAAGAGAGTGGCCATGAGAGCTACAACCATAACAGATAGTGATATATGGGCAGGGCTTCCCAAGCAGTTTGAAGTTCACATTTTGTCACAGATTGTCATGGTTTCTGGACTTGAGACTATAGGGTTTAATGTCACTCTGCTGGATGTTGATATTGTTTTTGTCTTATTTCTGTCTATTCCCCTGTTTCTCCTTTTTGGAATGATAATGTATACCTAGTACCTTTGAATATAAGCAATTTAACTTTCTTTTGAATTTAAAGTGCTCACAGCTAAAAGTTTGCCTTAAATCTCACACACTTTGGACTTGGACTTTTTCAGCAGTTAAGGAACTGTTAGGACTTTAGCAGCTGTTAGAGACAGACTAAATTCATTTTTTATAAAATGATAGGCATGAGTCTTTTGGGGGCATAGGGTAGAATGTTATAGTTTATATCCAAATGCTCTGAAAAGCTTCATTTTCTCATATGGGGAACTGACTGGATCATGGAAGCATGACACTCATGATTCGATTAGTCCACTGATGAGTTTGTAGCTAAATGTGATGCTGGGGATTGAAATCCAGTCTGAGGAGGTGGATCAATGTGGGCATGGACTAGAAGGGTGTATCTTCCCTTCTTTTCCTGTAGTTTTTCTCATATTTCAGCATGTTAATGTATTAATGAATTCAAAATACAAGTAAAAATGATTTAATTTAAAATCAACAATATTCATTGATTTCCTGTTATGATTTCAGAAAATGATAGTATGAATGTGAGCAACATAGATAAACATCCTTTCCAAACTTGCATTTATTGCTGGAAAACAGATTATACAATGCATAAAAATATATAGAATAAATGCCATAATTTCAAGTATTAATAAAAATCTATAAATAATAAAAATGTGTAATAGAACTAAGACTTATAAATTTAGATATTTAGTGAAGATCTTCAAAAAAAGTACACTTAAATCAGAAGACATATACCGGTGCCAACAGTTAGAGATATACCCAAAGGCCCAAAGCACATCAACAAGATGTAAAGGTCTTAGGCAGGAATAAATTTTGGTCATTCAAGAACCAGAGTGGCCAGGTGTGGTGGCGCACGCCTTTAATCCCAGCACTCGGGAGGCTGAGGTAGTGGAGTGTTGTGAGTTTGAGGCCGGCTTGGGCTACAACACAAGCTCAAGGCAAGCCTGAGCTACATAGTGCAACCCTGCCTCAAAAACCTAGGGCTGGGAGTTTGGCTCAATGGCTTAAGCACCTGTCTGACAGGCGCAAAGTTGTGAGTTCGATCTCCAGTGCTGAGAAAAAAAAAAAAAAAAAAAAAAAAAAAAGAACCAGAGTGAAATCAGTAAGGTTTGTAATTGTTAATCTGGAATGAAAATACTAGAATAGTAGAATAGAGAAGTAAGGTGCCATTTTAAGGGTAAGATCAAGACATAGGGAAATTAGGGGAAGGTGTAACTGATGTAAATTTTTTGGATGCCCTCTTCATCCCCATAGTCTTTTGTGCTTTTAGAGAAAATTAATCAATAAAGTGATAAAATATAGTTCATGCTTGTTCCACAGGAATATTATTCTGTAATAGAATATAAATACATTATAGAGGGTTCTAAAGAAAGCACAGCAAGAAGAGCTGTGAGATTACCACTGGAGATCAAAAGGTGAAGATTTGATATGCACTAGGGTGGAAGCTGTAGACCCGGAGTAGTGGGTTGACTGAGACTGTATTTTCAATACAATAAGTTTTATGTAAAGTAAGGTAGGGCAAAGGAAATTTTAGAATCAAGGGTGACATTTTATTTTGGAGTAAGTGTTTCTGGGAAAATGATGCTCTTGATGTCACTAAAATGTCAAATATCAATAAGAAATGATCATGAAGGAGAAGATGGTGGACATTGTTTGTTACATGTTGTATTTCAAATAATACAGCTGTATAAATGCATTTGACTGGAGGTGTGTACTAATGCAATCTTCTTGGAAATTGATGCATGAAGAATCAAATTAGTGAAAAGCGACCAGCATTTTTATTAAATACAAGAAAGTAGAAGACATAAGATTTTTGTCACACATATAGAATTTGATTAATAAATCCCAGTGGCAGAATAGATTTAAACAGTGGAATGACTTGCTCTATGTTAGCATATTAATACTGTTTGGTATTCTGTTGCATGGGTAATCCCTAAATTGTCTACATTTTTGTTGACCATTTCAATTGTCTTCTGGTTCTTACTTTTAGAAGTAAAACATATAAATATAGTAGCATTTTAGCAAAATATATTTGTTTACAAAATATGCTTATGAGATTTATTCAGTTGATCGAGTTAACTACAGCTTATTAATTTTCAGTGGTGCATAGTATTAAATTGCATGGTTACTTCACAGCTAATGTATTTGTGGACTAAATGCATTGCTTAGCTATTGCAAACAGTGCTTCTATGAACAATTCTTACACTGCTTCAGTAATTATAAAGTTGTTTATATTGATTGTTGTGTTTTAAGATATGGTTCTGGTTGCTATTTTCAATGTATTCATACTAATTTACAATCCTAACAAAAGTGAAAATGAGTTCTACATGCTCCACATCCCTAACAATACATAGTAACATCTAGTCATCTTAGTCATTATGAGTTATAAGCTGATATCATTGTGATTTTAATTAACATTTTGCTCAGAACTAACGGTAATTAATTAATGACTTCTTAATGTTTATTCCTTGCCAGACATAGTGACATAGACCTATAATTCTAGCACTTGAGAGGTTGGGGCAGGAATATTTATTTCATTATTACATTTTGTGAAATGATTTTTGACACCTTTTTCCATTTTTCTATTGGATTGTCTCACTTTCATTGTTTTGTAGAAGTTCATTGTATATTCTTTAAATTCTATCAGATAAATGTATTCCAAAAATTATCTCATATTCTGTCATTTACACTTACTATTTTAATAGCATCTTCTGATGAAAAGAGATTCTTACTTTTAAAGTAATGTAACTTTTGATTTATTTTTGGCTAGATTTCATGTTATTGTATTCCAAATACTTTTAACTCATGTTAGCATACATATTCTTCCAAAATTGTGCCTAGCATACTTAGATAAAATGCTAAAAATTTTATATTAAATCTACTCATTTTATTTTATTTTTGCAGTGCATTTAAATGTACAATTCATGAACTCACGCTTAGATACTTTTTTCAGTTTGAGATCAAAACATATTTTCCTCCAGAGCATACACAGTGAATTCTGAACCACTACTTAGAAAAATAGAAAATTTTAAAAAGAGACAAAACATTCTTTCCCCACAGTATTGCTGTAGGAATACCAAATATCATATTACCCTATATGTATGAGTCTGTTGCATTATATATTTATCATAGTTTAGAATTTATCCTTAAGTTAGTGTACATGTATATACTTAAGTAGTTTTAAAATTTAATACAAATGGATCCCAGTTTTGTTTTTTTTTTCTTCTGGTGTCTAAAGTTTCAGTGGAAAAAAATGTGCATCTATGTCAATACACTTTCAGGAATTCTCTCTTCTATTTCTTAAATGCATCTTCCATAAGTTACCAAAATATCAGATAATCTTTTTTTAATATAAAATATTGCATTGGAGTTGATTTTACTTCTCTTGAATCCTTTCCTCTGAAAACTTGGAGGAAGCTTCAAAGTGTGGACTGCTTAGAACATCAATGCTGTGAGTATATGCATGCACCCACTTACACACGTGAGAGGTGACAGGCTGACTCAATTTCGAAGTTTCATTTGCCCAGGTCCCTGTTCCCTTAATGGGGTACTTGAATGAGCCTTTTTGTATCTCTACACTGGAATATACTCTGTCATGAATATTTTTTCCTATGCGATTCCATTCAGATCTAATTCTGAATTCTTTGTTCTTCCATTGACTTCTAAACCTATTCTGTTCCCCTAAGTTCATTATTCTTGAAACTTATTCACTCCAGGTATGCAGATTTCTTGATATATAGACAAAGATAAGAAGATAAACTGGAAAGATTATTTAGGATTAGCTACTTCCCTTGACCTGCATGATACCAACAAATTTACCATGACCGATTGTGGGAATTCTGGCTCATATATTCCTGCTATATCTCTTCACACTATGATCTATCTGATGTGTTTATTTTCCTTCATTGTTTGCTTTGGGAAGTGCAGGATCAAACGAAGGAGCAATGGCAGTTTATGAGTTCCACTACTTAACATTTGTCCATCATGGAAAATGAGTGTTACCCTACTGAAGACACCTCTATTCTTAGGGGTGATAGTCTGAGAATGAGGCAGTTTTCCCATTGCTAATGGAAATCAGTATCAGAAAGAGTGTACTTTCCACTCAGCTAACAATTCCCTCTTTCCTCAGTCTTCCTTAGACTGGCTGTAGGAAATTAGGACTTTGCTAGGGACAAACTGCATTGGTAAACTCTATAAAGATGAGGAGCAACTTCTTGTCACATGTTGATCACTTAATTAGTATTTTTGAATAATTAGTGCTGCATGTTCTCAAATCTAGTATTAATTCATGATTTAAAGTATTACGAAGAAATCCACTGTAGATCCTATATGGCGTACAGTGATAATCTGAAAAAATGTATCCTCTATTCTCCTTTCTCTCACAATTTATGCACATGCAGTTATTTGTATATTTTTATCTTTTCTTAAAACTTTCATTTAATAACATTCAGCCCTCATATCTCTCCTTAGGCAACTTCTCTTCTATTGTAACATTACCTGGCTCTCCTCTCTACCCTCAGTTCTAGGTTAAGTGTTTGTTGTAAATTCACCTACTATGCCCTGAATTTGCCCTGTGACTGTGCCACTCTCTCATGTTTAACAGTCTGCTTTCCCTCCATGACTGCTGATAGAATCTGTTGGCTCCAGGGCAAATGAAACCAAGAGGAGCTTTGTCTGTTAAGCTTAATTGTGTGTACCTGATTGAAGGGGAGCTGTTCGAGAGATTTCTGCATATATTTGAGTGGATCAGGGTGGCACAACTTTGGTGTCTATGTCTGTCCCCTTAGTTTTTTCTCTCTGGCATTATTGTCTTATTCTCCTTTCAGATCACCATTAATTAAGTGTCTTTGCTCTGACACACTTGCCCACAATTATGTTTCTGCCTCTGAGTCAGTGCAATCTGGATGAATCTGCCAAAACCTTGAACAAAAGTAAGGCCTTCCTTCTCAAAGTTGTGTCAGGCATTGCATCTCAGCAACAAAAGCTGAATTATACGAGGCTCTTGATCAAGTGCTATTAATAAATTCAAGCTGGCAACAGCAGGGCATTAAATCACATGTAAGGGCCTTCTAAGCCTTGATCCCTTCCTATACATTCCTCTGAAACTGGGCCTTTCTGAACTAGCTATATCTTTCTTTGGGAGCTATATCCTGTATCTCTGTAAGTGTCACAATACCTGGGATAGCTGAATAGCAAACTTTTGTGTACATTGACTGAAATGTTATCACTTTAATCATTTAATCATATTTAATGACATCAGAAAAACTATAAAATAAAAGAAAAAACTTGAAGACTGCTGGTATATAGAAACATAGAGAAAGCAGTAGATATAAAAAATATTTGAAACCTAAGAAGTACAAAGAAAGGTTAATAGGAAATGCAAAAATCGAAGAAACTATTTGTTATTTAATTAAAGGGAAGCAGAAGAAGACAAATATCAAGGGACTACTACCTAAAAAGGGACTATAACATAAAAAGGGACTAGAGTAAATGGCTTAGTCTGTTTTAAAAGTCATAAAAATCAAAGTGAAAACCAACATTCTAGACTTAAAAATGAGAACATATCGTTTTAAAATTTTATTGCCGTCCGTGATTCAAAAGGAGAGATTCATAACTGGATGTATCTGGAAAATAATATGCTTAGTCTTTGAAATAAAATGTTCTGCATGGTAGAAAACATGAGTAATCTCAATGCCTCTTTAAAATTAGGTACAACTAGCAGACACTTAATTATCCTTTTAGTCTGTAATTTACAGCATGAAAAGCTTCTTCCAAAATAATTTTCGTGCATTGAAATCGCTATTCTCCTTTTTACTTGTGCCCATCATTCTCCTGGAGATTTCCCTTTCCCTGAAATATTTTCTTGTCATTTCGTGTTTTAAGACTACGTATGTCTGTGTTTGGGAGCAGGATAGATGCTACTATGTTGAGAACAATTCTAAGTGGCACACATACTTTGTATTTTTTCTTGTGTTGACTTGAAAAACACTTTAAAAATTTTCAGTCTAGCAGATCTGTGAATGAATAATTATCTACCATGACAAAAAGCAGCAACAACTTACTTTTGAAAATGGTGGCACATTAAGGAAAAACAAAATTTTCTTCTACTCCTCTCTTTTTTTCTTCTCCAAGGGTTATTTCCATAGAACATTGATTGCCTTGAGACTTAGGTTTACTTCATTTTAATGATATAATGCCAACTTCTAGAATAAGTAGATAGAGCAACAGCATGCCACAGTGACTGTCTACCTGAGTACTGTTTTAGAATCTAAGGTATATAGTTTATTATCTTTGTGTATCTGAGGAATTTACAAAACTGGCTTATATACCATTTTTCCTCCTAAAAAATGGAACTTGTAATTGAGCTAGGAGTACCTGGCTCACAGGTATGTTATGAGAAGTGAGTTAAGAAGTTAGGACACATTTTTTTTTCCAAAATAAGCATTCAATAAATGTTAGTGATTATGATCCTGAAGGCTTTCCTTTTGCATTTTGCTTACCTGTTCAAGAACATGAAATGTCTTTCCTGTGGAAGGCAGGACTCTATGAAACCTTCTCAGTAGCTACAGTTTATTAATCTCAGGTCACTTACTTCCCTCAAGAGGCCCTTGGGCTCCTGCCAGACTGTGTCTAACTTACTTTTCAGAGTGCTTTCAGTCCCTTATTTTCCCAATCTGTGCTTCTGCCCTTGTGAGGTCTTTAAAAATAATTTGCTTCTCAAGGCATACTTTTCTGATCAAGGTTATTTAACTTTTGAACCTCTAAACTTTTGAGCTGCACTTATATGATAAATGTTCTACCTGTACTAACTCTTTTTTGTGTATTTTCTTAGAATAAATTTTAAGTTTTTGAGAGAAAAGATGCCTTTATGTCACAATCTTGACTTTCCTGAAGAGCATATTCCAGATAATACTCAAGATATGAGAGACTTGTTTCTCAAATAAAATGGTTTTAACGTGCATGTAATGATATCTTTCATTTCTTTTTGCCTTTTAGATGTTATTTTTGCTCTTAGAAAACTAAATGCTTTCTTTGATAACACTAATTACCTTATAGTAACTAGGCAAATAAATAATTGATTATTAAGAAGGTTACAAGCTTATGATAATTTTGGTTTTTAAGACAGGATCAAAGGCCAGAGAGTACATCCATCTGTTTTACCCACCTGGCAGTTTCTTTCTTGGAGTTCTATCTCAAATCTCTAAAGACATCTTGCTCTTTACATATCATGTCCACTGTTCTTATCCATTAGTTCACACTTCACAAAAGAATGAACACTGAATCAGAGATTACCATGAATAAAATATGGTCTCAACTGTTTATATCGTGAATAAAGTACCCTATAGTTTGCTGATAAATGTTAATTTTACTTCTGTTATATAAATTACCCCCTTGGTGCATCCTAAATGCATTTCTGATTCATATCTAATTGCCCTAATGTCTCATTTCCAATGTAATATAGCTGTGTACTGCAGTCTCTGATTTATTTCTAAAACGGTGACTCTTAACTCAAAATAAGAGCACTGGAGGATTGACTATAGAGCCAAATAATTTTTTTTTTAATTTGTCAGTTCAACTCTGGAGAATGATGAAATTTTTACTAGTCAAAATCGTTCCAACAAAAGGTCCCTCACTCTGTCTTACTAACTTAATGTACACAAAATTATAGCTATGGTAGAGCATGCTAAAATTTATTAAACAGTTCAATATAAAGACATAAAAAATGACTGTAATGGCTGAACATATGCTAGGATAAGGATTTAAAGTTTTGACATTTTTAGCAAACTTGAAAGGACAATGTTTGTATTTGTGTTTGAGTACATCCTACTCAAAAATATATATTCCTTAATTACCTATAACTTATAAAGTATCAGACAAAGTGATAGAGAAACAAAGTAGAAGTGATATAGCCTTCAAAATCTCATCAATTTGTGTGAAGCACATAATAAAAAGACAATTAAAATGGGGAAATAGAGGCTGTGAGATTTGTTGAAATAAAGTAACTTGAGAGCACAAAGGTTCAACAGGTAGCCCAGTTTTGGTGGTTCAATTTCCAATTGCTGAAGAACTCCATTCTATTAACCAGAGAAATGTGTTGCCATTTTTACTACTAATTCTGTGCTCTAACTCATCATTTCTTAGTAGTAATAAGAACCAACCCAGAGGATTATTAGATTATGTTGAATTACTTCTTGATGATAGACAGGAAGGCTCAGCCTCATCTCACACACTTCTGTTGCCATGGTTTTCAAATTAAATATTTTCGCTGATCAAAGCATATACAACCTTGTTCTATTTATCATCATTTTGCCAGACAAACTACAGTGCACTTCTCTGATTTCTGACTTTCATGACAGCAGATGAACTGAATGTAAATGATTAGAAAACACCACCTGCTCAGAGAATAATACAAAAAAAAAAGTCACTACTGTGTTGCTTGGAATGGAAATTAATTAGCATGTGCTCTGCATGCAACTTATATCACCAACCATGAAAAGTGTAAGTAACGGAGTGCATAGAAGTAAATATTGAGTTGCAGATATGTGTTTTCTATTTTGGGAATTTTCTCTGGAGATATCAAAGATCATATGTGACTGATGAGGCCACTGTAAGTCTGTTTCTAGATCACAAAATTTGATGTTGGGAGCATAAAAATAGCTGTAGTTTGAAAGTAACTATCTATAAAGTATGTGAGGGTCCGTAGGTAACCTAAAAATCATTCAGTTGTAACCTGTAACTGTCCTGATGTAAAGAATGAAAAAAATCATTTCCTCTGAGAATCTGAAGCCCTTTTATCTAGGTAAGTGCAAATGAGGAACACAAGTATGGTGGATTTGCCTTAACGCTTGAGTAAACCTAATTTAAGGGAGTCATTACATTGCAAATTTAAAAAATGAAAGCACTCAGAGTAATACTTAGCCACAAATTTTATGTATCTTTTAATCTACCAGTTTTTCTTATTGCTTATTTAGATTTCCTCATTTTTTTAATCAGTAGTCTCTTTTAGAGACATCTACTTTAGTTACTTAACTTGTTCTTAATGTTATAAAGCAGTTTATTTCTTCATTATAACAAATAACAGAAATCTGGCCTTACTCACATTTTGGCAGTATGTACAAGCATCTGATGATGCTAAAACCTAAGCCACAAAATTTAAAAACCAATAATCTGCTTTCTGATCCTTTGATTAGTAGAGACAAGATGCAGGGACTGGCATTCATTATATGTGTTTAATACATCACAGTTTAATTCTCATAGTAGTTTTATAAATTAGATGTCTATGGTAGGCAAATTTTTAAAATAGCCCCAATATTCCTATCTGCAAATGCTCATGTTCTAAATAACCTTTATCCTTAAGTGTGAACAGCACTGGTGATTACATTTTATATAACTTCCATGATTATGTTACTTTATGGAGAAGAAGTTTTTTCAGATGTAGTTAACATGACTTATTAGGTGACTTTGAGAGGATCAAAAGAAAAATACCCAAGGTGGACCTGAGACATCCTAGTTAAGACATTTTTTAAAATGAGAGAAATTAAAAGAATCATGGATTCTTTACTAACATTAAAGGAGCAAACTCTTACGTTGAATGGATAAAACTGAGTACATCTAGGAGCTGAGAATAGATCCTATTTGATAATAGACAAGAAAGCAAGCACCTAGCTGTTAACAAGGAAATGAATTGTAATAACTATTGGTCATTTTAGAAGAGGATGACAAATTTGTAGATCTTTTAAGCCTAGTGAGAGCCTAAAGCAAGGACCTGGTTAATTTTTCTTTAGATTTCTGATCAGTAGAAAATATGAAGTTAAAGATTTGTGTTATTTTAAAGTGTCAATATTGTGAAAATTTCTTATAGAGCAATAGAAAACTAATGGAAGTCTTTGTATGAAATTTCTTTGAATTATTCAAATAGAAGAACTAAAATTAATACATGAGATAATGTACTCAAATTTGACTAAGATCGCTATGAAACCCTCCAACCTACTGAACAAAAGTGTCCACAATAGAAGCTAATCTAACAGTAATCTTGTGTCTAAAGGACTTGGCAGAGATAGATAATAACAGATGATCAAACAGAAGCAGACTGAACTGATAAAACATACCACTCAAAATGAAATATAAGGCAGATAATTTGAGAAAGTAAACCTCAAGAAGATGGTGTAATAAAACAGTGGACCTCCCAAAGTATAAAGAAAACAATTAAAGCTCATTTACCTGGTGCAAATTAACCCTTCACTACACTAGCTAGGGGTACAGACAAAATAAAAATTCATTGTGGATTATAAGGCATGCTTTATCCTATTCGAGATAATTCCTATTGAAGAGAACAGAACAAATGTGGCCCAGACCAAATTTATAAGCAATAAGAGAAATGAGTCAAGTTTTAGAAAAAGAGCTGATGGTTTAGATATTTGAAAACAATTATAACTATTAGAGCCAACAGGTTTGGAAAATAAGAAAAAACCATATATAATTAAGTAAAAATATCTTACATGAATAAGGATTTAAGAGCCCAGTCTGGTGGTGCACACCTGTAATCCCAGCACCCGGGTGGCTGAAGCAGAAGGATCATTGTGAGTTTGAGACCAGCCTAGGCTATAAAGTGAGTTCAAGGCCAGCCTGAACTGCATAGTGAGACCCTGTCTCAAAAAATAGGGCTGGGGATTTACTCAGTGGCTTAAGCATCTGCCTGGCAGTTGCAAGGTTGTGAGTTTGATTCCTGCTACCAAAAATATTTTAAAAATTAAAAATAAAATAAGAACTTAAAAATTACATTTAAGAAGCCTCTCATTAAATTATGCAATTTTAGTCTGAAACATTTGTTAGGAATAGAAAAAGAATCTGAGAAAAGAGACAAAAAATTCATTTAGAGTTGTGGTTTGGCAGAAAGAATGTTCTAGAAACAGAATAAATTTTGATAACTGTAAGATGAGCAATTAGAAAAATATAAAGATCCTGAGAAAATGATTAAGAATCAGTTTAAGTGGAACTCCAGAAAAAAAAAAAAGAAGAAATGACTAGGAAATTGTGGTGAGAATCCACTCAGTTTGGCACTTTTCCTATTCTTCAGATTTGAAAAGAACAGTTCCAATAGAAATGTGTTCATTTGGGGGATGCCAAGGGGAATGTTGTTGCAGAGGAAAAGGTGTTTGCCTTGTGCTAGAAGCAGAGAAAGAAGAGAAGAAGCTCAAGGGAGCTACATCCTGCAGGTCACCCCCCACTCCCCACCACACACACACAGTGATTTCTGTCTTCTGACCAGAACCTGCCTCCAAACGCTAAGGCAACTGAAGCACCCAGGCAATCTGATCACATTCTACAAGCCCTGCTATGATTTATGAAGCTCTAGGGTGACATCTAGATATAAACCATAATAAAGATTATAACTTTATCTTATCTTTTTATAGATTCAGACACCCAGGAAATTGAGGAGGGGTTTCAAATCTCTCGCTGATCCCTGCACCACCATCCACAATTGAATTACTGTTGATTTAATAAAAAAATTACTCAGATGAAAATCCCGCATACCATGTTTGTCTCCCAAAAACGTATAAGAAAAGATTTTGCAATGTGAAGTTAGTGATAAATTGCTTTCAAAGTTCGCCTAGAACAGCATGCCCCTAGATGACCTCCTAAGGCCCTTAACCCAGACTTGTAAGGAAAATGTGGATGATGCATTGTTCAAAGCTAAAAGTGCCACATTATATGACTCACTCATGTTAGCATTACCTCACCACCTGACAAGTAATAAGGATCCTTATGTCCTTGGAGACACTTACAGATCACTTTATTAGTAAATCAGGAAATAGAGCGTAGAACTGTTCCTAGAGATGCACACATTATTTCCCATAAAAGAGAAACACAGAGTTGTAGGAGGTGAGATAAAATAATTAGAATAAAATAAAAACCATTAGAAAGACACTAGTGGTAAGCATAGACAATTACATAATTGTCCAGTGTCCAATTGATCACCAAGTATTTCTCTAAAACATAGACTGACATCATTTAGAGCAGAAGTAGAAATTTGCTTTGTTATGATTTTCAATATTACCACAAATTTCGTACTTGGTCTCTCATTAACTCCAGTGGTACTTCTTAAGATAAATGTGAGTTACCTTCAATATCTAATGAGCTAAAAGCAAATTTTGCCTGTGTAACTGTTTTAGCTGCAACAAATCATTTTAATTTCTAAGGAAAAAAGTCCAAATAATTTTTAGATCATTGCTCAATACTATGACCAAAGATAAAATGAAATGAATAAAACATTAGCAAGCTATAAGCAATGACACAACAACTTTTCAACTTTTGGAAAATATTGTATTATTTGAATATCTGTCTTGGAAATCATTACTGAATATTGAAACCTAAAGATATCTTATTGTTGCATCAAGTGTAATAAATTATAAAGAACATTTTGAAAATAAAAGACATAGTGATGCTGATATGTAGAATGTTTAATTTGCAAAACTAAGTAATTCAAGAAGCAAAAGTAAGGGCCAGGAGTTTGGCTCAGTGGCTTACGCGCCTATCAGGCAAGCACGAGGTTGTGAGTTCAATCCCCAGTGCCAGAAAAAAAAAAAAAAAAAAAAAAAAGAAGCAAAAGTAGTTTTTCTTCCTAGAATGATATAGCAAAATGATAGCCCTCTGGTCCGTCCACTCTGCCAGATGACAGCCTTATTTTGGGAATAGAAGAAAGAGAAAGCTGATTACATTTTTTAATATAGTTCTAAGAGAAGGAAATGAAAATATACATAACCACTTATTGACACCTTTTTAGGAAAATAGTGCAATCAAATAACTGTACAAAAATAGGAATTGACCAATGTAGTAATTAGCACATCATTCATAAAATTACTTAGGTATGAACTTAATTGTCACTTCTGATGTTGGTGTGGAAGAATTTGAGCATAAAAGAAAATCTGTACTTGATGAGGCACCAATCTGGTCTTTCTTAGGTTGAATGCTGTGATGGTTCATCTTGATTGTCAAATTGATTGGATTGGAAAATGCCTAGGAAATTAGTAAAGCCCAATTCTGACGGTGTCTGTGAAAGTGTTTTTAGACTGTTTGGCATGTGAGATAGCAAACTGATGGGGGATGCATTCGCTGATTGAATGTGGGTGACACCATTCAAAAGGCTGGTGACTGTGGAATTACTTGCAGCACTCAAAGGGTTGACATCAGCCCAGTTCACTTGGGGTGCAGAAGACTGTTGTCCCTGAGGGATTGGAACATCGTAAAGACAGGATGTTCTGCCATATCAAGTAGACACAAGCCCTGATAGTGAAACAAGGAGAAATATCCTGGGAAAAATTTGATAAAGTTAACAATTTGGCGTAATTGTTGTCATGCATTTTTTATCTAGAACGAGAGCCAGTGTTCAGCAGAACCCAATGGCTTTGTTTGTTTCTCAGTGAAACTGAGAGTTTAAGTGAGTTTGGGACTTCATTCTGGAGGAGTTCCCTGACTCTCTTAGAAAGATACTCAGTGTCTCTCATGCCTTCATTTGTCTCTCTATCAGGGTTTGCTGGCCCTGGTACGGTCCTGGATGGAACAAAAATGGAAGAAAGAAGAAGCCCCTCAGAACAGATTGTCTTGTTCTTTCCCTGCTTCTTGGAAATTATGAGATGAGCAGCCTTCTTCTGTCACATTCTTCCACCATAAAATTTTTGCCTTGCCAAAGTCCTAAAAGAAATGGAGATAATCCACCGTGGGCTGTAACCTCTGGAACTATGAGCCAAATAAAACTTCCCTTCTTTAATTTGCTTTTCTCTGCTATTTTCTCAGTGGGACAGAAAGTTAACACAAATGTAGCACCATGATCTGTTTGTCAGTAGCATATTATTAAAAATATTATTTGTGTTCAAAATAAAAAGTGGAAATATTTCATATAAAAATCTTGATTTGAGCCGGGCGTGGTGGCGCACGCCTTTAATCCCAGCACTCGGGAGGCTGAGGTAGGCGGAACGTTGTGAGTTCGAGGCCAGCTTGGGCCACAATGTGAGCGTAAGGCCGGCCTGAGCTACATAGTGCGACCCTGCCTCAAAAAACCAGGGCCGGGAGTTTGGCTCAGCAGCTTAAGCGCCTGTCTGGCAGGAGCGAGGCTGTGAGTTCAATCCCCGGTGCCGCAAAAAAAAAAAAAAAAAAAAAAAAAAAAAAAAAAAATCTTGATTTGAGGAAACTCAGCACTGAATATCAAAAACATAGCAAAATTGTATTGTATTACTGACAACAGTAAGAAACAATGAACTATCACCCCTTACACACAAGTTTTTTTCTCTTACTAAACATAAATTAAAAAAAAAAACTCTTCAACATATGTAACACTGATTGATAATTTCCATTTATAGTCTTGCTTGACATAATCTTGCTATAATTTTCTCATTTTAATTGCCTTTATTGACATCAAAACAAAAACGTGGACTAAGCAAAACTATGGCACATGTCTTGTTGTGTTTTTTTCCATTTAAGACAAAAGATGTTAATACAGTGCTGAGTTTTCTAAACTGAACCCTCAGTATTCAGGTTTATTTGCAGTGTTGGTACTTGGCAATAAATAACTGGGTTTTGAGTTGTAGTTTGGAACTCGGCCTTTAAAAGTGTTCCCATCATTGGCCTAAATAATACATGATCCTTTTTATACCAAATTTTCCAAAGGATTTTCCAAATTATTTTTTCTGACTTAATAATAGCACCTTCAAGGCCACATCGGTTCATTTAAGATAGTGTACATACAGCAAAATTATCTTCTATTATTAGTGAAGGATAAATTAAGTAAACATGATCAACATCTAGTTAGCGAAAAACCTGAAAATGGAACTCATGCAATTTAGGTCTATTAGAATCTATAAATTGTTCATGTGACTCAGTCCTTTTAATAAGTATAGTAAAAAGTTAAGCAGACAAATAATCAGACAACTAAGACACCCAAATAGACTTTGGTATATCAAAATTTTATGCAAATTCAGTTGTAAGCAACCTTTTGTTTCTTTTTTTTTCTTCCAATTCAAGGTTTATCTTTCTATTAAAATAATAGTCTGTTACTGTTGACAAAACTTTTAAAAATTGCAAATAATTGTCTAAAAAAGAGACATCTGTGGTTTTGTCATTGTAATGAATTACTAATAAAAATGTATGAAGGAGTACAAGAGATAAAAATCTATCTTGCAGCACATGCTACCTGATTATATTAAAGGGAAAAGACATAAAGCCATATGCTATGTATACAGTGTTCGCTTCCATTCTTACAATATATAAATGCTTATTTATTTATTATCCATTTTAATCATCACAAAATGCTATCAATGGATAACATCATTGTCTGTATTTTGCAAATTAGAAAACTGAAATTTAGGTAAGTAGGTCAAGTTCTCAAGTCATTACAGTTTCAAAGTCTGTGAGCTAAACCTGTCTGTGACATTATTCAAAGACATATACACAATGGTACTTAGCCCATAGAGTTAAGACTAGACACATCACATGTATGTTCTGTATGTGTGTGAAAGAGTGGGAGTAGAGGATGGTGGACTCAGACCCTACTCTTAGTGTCTGAAGTAAATTAGGACTGTTTATGCATTGATCCCACCCAGTGGTGGCATTTTCAGCATTATTCATATATGACATAATCACATACCAGTATAAAGTTTACCTAGCTTACCTAGTGTCATAGTCTGAAACTGTCATAAAATCTATCAGAAATATTTTTGTATGACTCTTTTGTATGTTCAGAAATATTCTAAAAAGAACTTTTGGTTCCAGTATGCAAGATATGGAAAGAGACAAAATGGTTAGAAGTTCATAGGTTAATGAGAGGAATTTGTCTCTAATAATGAAAACAAAAGATAAAACAGTTAATACAAATTCAAAGTAAAAAAAAAATTTACAGTAACATAAACCAAATTGTCCTAAACTAATCTACCTAGCTAATTTTCATAAAATGAAAGAGTTATGGCAGGGTGAACTAAAACAATAACAAAAGAAACTAATTACAGAAAAAAAGACACTAGCCAAACTGAATCTCTTCAAGCCATTAATTTCAAAACATATAAAAGCTGTGAATGAGGCGATATGCAAAAAATGAAAGACTTGAACAAGAAAAAAAACTGTGTGTGTGTATATGTGTGTGTGTGTGCACGTGTGTGTGTGTGTGTAGGGTCAGGAATGATAAGCACTTCAAACATAACTTTCAAAAAAACAACATCATGATACAGCTAGCAATGCACAAGGCATTTAATTCAGTTTGATGGAAATATCAAAATCAATTCATTTAACAATAAAGTGGTAATACCTTTAAGATTTACATTTATGGAAAACCAATTACATACAAGCATTTTTAGAGTATACAAGGCACTAATGTCATAATTAAGGCTGATTTTACTGAAGACATCCTTGACCATACTGAAGACATCCTTGACCACTGCTTTTCCATAAATCAGAAATTTTTAATATCTGTAGCAGACATGAATGTTCCCATATTGAACACTGGAGGATAAAACAATTTCTCCATTAATATAATTTTCAAGCTCTTCTGATTGTACATTCACTTCACAGTTCTGCTCATCCCAAATGAGAAACTTCTATTAAGGATATTGATAATGTCTTTATTAATCTGCATTATAAAACTTGTTTTATTATATATTTTTTAATTTTCTTTTTTTTGTTTTATTATATTTTAGGGACAAACAAAATGACAAAAGGCATGAGCATGTATTTTGTAGCATATATCTACTTTTTTTGTTTCTTTGTATGTATGGCTTATTCATTGTATTTGAATGAGTTCCAAAGGAGATGGAAGATAACTACGATTCTGCCTATATTTACTCACAGTTTTGCTAACATTTGGTCTCCTAAAATCAGTGAGGGATATATTATAGAGCTTATCAACTGAAATTTGTTACCATATGAAAATTCCCTTGGTATCCTGTTGTTTTAAACAGATTTAGGGACCACAGTTTGGATCACGGGTTGGCCAGTAATTCAGCTTCTGTATATATGACATTTTAACACTAGGTTTCCTCATCTAAATTTGAGAAGTAATGAATCTTCTGTTTACTCTGAGTTAGCATACATAATATTTTTGCCATATTTCCTGACTGTTGGAGAAGGAAATTAGGGAGTAATATAGATGTTCTTCTGATCTCTTCCTGTTTACCTCCTGTCAGGCCAAGCAGGATGACTGTTTATTGGATGTCTACATTATGTAGAAGTGCTATCTTGAAAAAGGAGATGCAAACTAGACAGGCAGACACTACAACTCTGCTTCACAAACATCAGGATGCTTCCAAGTGTATGATGAAATTCATCAATAACCTGCACTCAGAGATTAACTTCAATTTATGCTTTGCAGGTACCTGCAGGTACTTGTCAGATCCACCATTTAAGGCCTGATTTACATTTCAATGAATAAAACATTAAGTATCAACCACATCCTTTTACACACACATCTCAAAAGTACAATTTTTAAGCAATGAAATGTTTTATAACTCATTTCAATCCATGTTTTGCTATCTATCTATGAAATATAAAAGGAAGAAATTGCCAGTGAGTACTTTAGTCATTTCAATGGTGACTTGTCCTTCTTTAATATATAAATAAGTGGTTTTTCCTACAACATATGTGATGAAACACTTTTGACTTATAAAATTTCATCTTCTGATTTTTTATAAATTAGCTCCCTTGTGAAATGGAGAACTATAACTTCCTTTAATACTCATTCCCATTCAGGATATAAGTTCCTCTAGATGTAGTTTTTGAAGGAAGAAACTTTAAGAAGTCAAACACTATGATTATCCTGACACTCTAAACCATGGTTATGGGATGCAGTACTCTTGTAAGTTTACTCATTAAACACTTGGATTCTCGAGAGTACTACTTTTAGTGATGAGAAAATGCCTTAACCAACTAAATCTCGACTGATTCTCTTTTATTAGGAAAAGTAGCACGATGACTGGATTTACAAGCTGAATTTCTTCACCTCACTGGCTTCCTTAGAGCCAGTCTTTAGCATAAGATGTGGGCTACAAAGCTGTTCTGTCCTGAGTGCTGACGATTGGAGGCAATCATGAGCCACTCGCTAGCATAAATCTGATAAAACGATCCCTCTAGTTCAGACTCAGTGTCAGTGAGATCATGTCTGCCCGGTTAATTGTAAACAGCACTCCCTTTCACTTTGTTACATGAAACCTGAATCTATTAACATTTTCTGTCTGTTTGCCAAATACATATTTATCAAAACTGGAAGAGATGAGAAAGTTTTCATTTATTCATTAACAAAAAGTCCGTACCTGATTATAGGTGCTAGCAATTGAACAAGTTGAATTAACCAGTCTCCAAAATACATTTCTGCCTTCAAGGAACACAGACTAGAAATAGACAATGATAGTTTAGTTTAGAATTGTTTAAGTTTATGAACATTAGTAGGTTCCTACTTTATGTATTTCTTTCTTTCTTTCTTTTCTTTTTTTTATATTTCTTGTTCAATATTAGAAAACTGAATCCACAGAGTGTGGGGGACAAATGCAGGTCTCCTGACTTGCTTCTTTAATTCCTGCTGTTTAAACTAGTAAAAATTGGAAGCAAACGTGGAAAATTTTAAGATTTTTTCATCCATTGATTCATTTTCATGAGAGCTATCTATCAAGTTACCTATCTACCTATTTATCATCTATCTATTTGCAGTCCTGGAGTGCTCTTTATCAGCAGACTTTGCATCTGAGTATTCAACCAATCATGGGTCAAAAGTGTGAAAATACTGAACATGCACAGATTTGTACCTCTTTGCTATTTTCTAAATATTGGAACATTTTTTTAGCATTTAATTTGTATTACACGCTATAAATAATCTGGGGATGACTTGAAGCACATAGGAGAATCATGTACAAATATTGTACCATTTTATATAAGAAATACATAAAATGAGTGATCATCCACTCATTTTAATAACTGAAATATCTTCTGTAACCAATTTCTCCCCAATCTTGAAAGGTAGCATTATGCATAATTTTCTAAACACTTCCAAGGAAGTTACTCAATAAAGATTTAAAATTAAACATAAGGAAACTATGGAAGGCTTACAGTAAAGAATTACTACATTTTTTTTGTGTTGACTTAAAGTTCTCTGGCAGCTCTGGAATTTACAGCACTTTAGCAGCATTTTTATATGGAATTCTTACTGACAAATCATTATGTCTCTGGTATCAGTAAGGAAAAATAAAATTCCATAGCTAGCCAAATACTATGATATTTTGAAATGTTAAAAGATATTATCTAAAATGATGTATTTTTATCCTCTAAAATTGTTTCCCAAGAGAAGAAGTGGAAAAGCACTTTCTTTCTAATCTGTGCTACTGTAAGAAAGTGACTCGTTATTATGACAAGTAGATCTATCAGTGCTATCTGCAGACCCAAGCTGCCTGGATTACTAATGATCTGAGAAATAAATTGGCCATTCTAGAACATGCTCCTCAGTTGGAAGAGAGATGATGAACATCTTACACTCACTCTATATTCTAATTGACACTGGAGGTAATAGGCTTGTATCCAAATGACTTATTGAGTCATGTTGGCAGAAGGTCCCCTACATCCCTAACTCACTTACAGTTCAAGTATAAGACCAGTTTAAGGGTGTCTGAAAATAACAACAAACCTGTATCCTTTATTATGGGACAGAACACATTTAAGCATATTCATGGTTAAATGAGTAGAGATTGAACTATTGAGTCAGGCAGAGATGGTTTTGAATCATAACACTCTGATTCACTAGATACATGATCCTCAGAAAATTCTGCAATGTTCTTTACTTTGACTTTTTTAGCTCCTAAGATGAAGTTACAGTAAGTTGACTTACAAAGTAGTTGTAAAACTTCCATTTGCTCATTCATTGATCCACTTTGTATTAGTCACTAATCTGAATTCTGTACGAAATGTTCCTTCTGTCTTGTACCTTGCATTTTAGTTTATGTTTATAACTAGAGAACAAATTAATAAATATACTAATAATAGAATAAAGGAGATCATTTTAAACAGGATCATTATAATAGACCTTTTGAAAAAGTCACATTTGGAAGAAAAAGAAAAACAACAACAGAAAGCAATTTAGGTGAAAACCTTGGAGAAAAAGTGATTTATAACAAAAGAATCTCAAATAAAAAGCTCTTATACTGAGAAAAATGTTGGACTAGTCAAAGTGGCCATAGTAAGTTGGGGAAATTATCAAGGGCAAAGAATAATGAAAAAAAAAAACATTGAAGAGTTGGATTGAGTTTTTGCTTAAGATTATGGAATTCACTTTCAGAGAGATGGGAAGATATGAAAGGAAGAAATAGATACTATCAGATGATTTTAAACAATTACTTTATACTACTTTGAGGTGAAAAAGTCTGAATTGAAGATATGAGGACTGATAATAATAAGTAGTAGATAAAGCAAGAGTGGGTGTGGTAAGAAAGAAAGGGAAGTAGGTGGACTGAATATATGTGCTGGAGATTTGATTTGACAGGACTTAATGATATATTTCATACAGAAGAAGGGGCAATGACATACCCATGTCTGGACACTTGGATACTGTTCTGGTTAAGTGAGCAAGTGTTGGTGGTCATTTCAGAGTAGAGAAAATAGCTGACTGTTGGAGAAGAGAGCAGTCTCTTATATTGGATGTGCACAATAAGAAGTGACTACTGAGCATCAAGAAGTTATTGTCAATCAGACAGCTAAATGGATACATCTGAATTTTTGACAGTGGTTATATCTAGACAGGGTACTTTATATTGCATGGCTGTGTGCTTGGTTTGCACCAGGATCTCAACTTTTATAAAATGTGAAATATATTTAAAGTGGGATATCCGTAGTTACCCTTGGAAACTTCTAAAATCTAAATTTTTGGTAATAACTTTCATGATGAGTGGTACTTCTACCTTTCAAATCCACATGTTATTTTGTGGGGAATTGGGTGAGTAATACTTAAGTAGTTCTAACCCAAAGGTGTACTGTACTATTTTCACTTAAAAAAAAGAAATCGCTGTAGGTTTGGCATCGTTATCAAATAATGAGATATGCTGATATCCTCTATCAATACCAAATGTGAGACTTGGTGTCCTATTAAAACTCCAGTTCTGCCACCTTAGCACCTTGCACCTCGCTTGTCACACCTGTGAAGTACAAATGAAGATAGCAGCTATGCAGGGGGGTTTAAAGGCATTGATTAAATTACACATTTAAAACAGATAGCATTTTCTAAGTGCTTAATAAGTGTTAAAAAGTATAAAAGAATGGTATACATAATAATACTTTTGATATATTATTATGAAAAAAATTAAGGAAAATCACAGAATGAACTAGAGTATTTTTATAAATTGTTTGAAAATGTTGCACTTCATAATATATATGCCTTCATATCTTAGCTTAAAAAGAGCTAAACATTGTGGTTTTGATTTGTATTTTATTGATACTTTATGAGGGTAAGCATTTTGTCATATACTTATTGGCTATTTCTGTTTTTTGTTTGTTTTGTTTGTTTTGATTTTTGTTGGGGTGACTGGGGATCGAACTCATGATATATCCTTTAAAATATTTTGTCCAATTTTTAAGCAAGTTGTTTCTTCTTGAGTGTGGTATTTCTATATCTTGTCAAAGTTAATGCCTTATAATGTAGAGAGATTGCAAATCTTTTCTCCCATTCTGTAGTTTATGTTTTTATTTTGTTGATTGTTCCTTTGCAGTATAGGAGGCTTTTAGTTTGATGTAGTCTCATTTGTTTGTTTCTGCTGTGTATAATTATGGTGTTTCATCTAAGAAATTATTGTCAAGAACAGTGTCAAGAAGTTTTCCTGTTTTCTTCCAGTAGTTTGATATTTTGGGGTCTTATGTTTAAAGCTTCAATCCACTTTGAATTGATCCATATGTTGAAATTCAATCCCTAATGTGATGGTATTAGGAAATGGAGCCTTTGAAAGAGGATTATGTCTTGAGGGTTCTGTCCTAATTAAAAGTTTATTATTCTTATAAAAGAGGCATGAGGAAGGCTTTTTGCCTTCTTACATGTGAGGACAGAGTAAAATGCTTCACTTTTGAAGCAAAGAGCAAGCCTTCTATAGCAACAAATTTGTTTTTACCTTGATCTTGGAATTTTTAACCTCCAGAGTTGTGAACAATACATTTCTGTTGTTCATTAACCAGAAAACTTTGCCATAGTAGCCCAGACAGACAGAGGCTACACACACACACACACACACACACACACACACACACATGGAGTAGGAATTGCTGTTACTAGCAAATTAAAAGACAAACAGTGTTGAAAATAATGTAGAGAAATTTGTACACTTGCATCTTGATGATGTACTAGCTATGGAAAATAATGTGGAGATTTCTTAAATATTGACAATAGTACTACCATAGTATCTAGAAATCAGATTTTGGGGTACACATCCAAAATAATTCATACCAAGATCTCAAAGAGATATTAATTGGACCATTAATCACAATAGCCAAGGTATGGAAACAACTTAAACATCCTCTGACAGTTGAATAGGTTTTTTAAATGTGAATTACATGGAATGGTATACAATTTAGTCTGTTAAAAAAGATAGCTTGCTACGATCTGTATTAACCTTGATTACATTATTCTATGTTAAATAAATCTATCCCAGAAGGTAACTACTGTATGATTCTACACAACCTATATTAGTCAAACTCATAGGAACAAAACATGTAACAGTGATTACCAGGCTCTGTGGGCAGAGCAAATGGAGAGTTCAAAAGATACAAAATTTCTACTCTGTATGTGAAAAATTCTAGAGATCTGCAGCATATCACCGCGTTTGTGTTTAACAACGCATTATTTGTGCATGTCAACATGTGTTAAGAGGGCAGATATCATGTAATAAGAATACTTAGCACACACACACACACACACTGTTATGGATTGCAAACTGGTGGTCAACTTGGCACCAGCTTCAGCTGGTGTTGAGTTAAAGATGTTCCACCTGAAGAAAGTTGCCAGCATAAATAGGGACGTGGGGAAGAAGAGCCGGGCGTTGTGGGTTCTTCCAAGAGTTGCTGTTGGAGCCGCTGGTTCTCCTGGAGGTGCTTGTCACGCTGGCTTCTCCAATATGGATTCAGCCATTATCCTCGGAGGAGCTCGGGACCTCCTCGGTGACAGTGGCTGTGGTTCACGTCACGGGAGCCCTGCTCCTCACATTGTACATGGCTTCCTGGCTCCAGAGGGGAGGCTGTGTGCTGGAGAAGCTGGTCACGCTGGGCTTCCTGACCTGTGCCCAACTGTTCTCCATTGTCGGAGGAGCGCGGGACCTCATCGCCGCCGTTGGGGATGGCTGTGGTGCTCTTCAGGGCAGCCCCGCTTCTTCTTTTGAGCGTGACTTCTCGGCTCCTACGTAGAACCCTCAACCCACTGCACAGCTCCTTCACCCTGCTGGCATAGACTTTCTAGTTCGACCACTGACCTGTGGCCTTCTCAGCACAGAACCGTAAATAAACTGGCGTGAGCCCTTATTGGGGGCTCTTAGGTTCCCAGTTGGTACTGTGGGAGGCATTGTCATGCATTCGGGTCTCTAGTGGGACTCTTGCATGATATTGCTGTGGGATCCAGGCCCTCGGCTATCCTGGGTCTTAGTGTTGTGGACAGATTTTCCTGCACTGTCTTGTGTTTAACTTTGGGTGATTATTATAAAACAGTATTACAAACCCTGTGTCCTGTATGTAGTTGTTCTCCATGTAACCCCTGACTACAACACACACACACACATACGTGCACACACTCACATACACCATGAAGTCTCACAAGGCAATTTTGGATACTATTGGAGATACCTATTACAGTGATACAGTAATACAGTGGGTGCTTGTGTGTGTCCAAGTCCTTAAATAGTATATTTTAAATGCATACAATTTTCTATGTAACAGTTGTACATCAAAAATTGTTAAAAAATAAACTGCTGAAATCTAACTTGACTTTGTAATGCTAGAATAACCTGAGGAGTGTCCATATCTTACAGTCTGATTGTGATGTAATAATTTTCTTTCCTCAATTAATAACTTCTGATTTGAGTTTCAGCTTTGAGTCAATGCAAAAATTTATTTAATCTTACTGATGCACTATTGCATAGTAGGCTCAAATATTATTTCAAATGAAGGGTAAAATACCTTTAAACAGGGGACAAACATCTGTTAGAAGTAAATGGTATAAGGTCAGAGAGAAACTTTTAGCCATTTGTAGTTACCAAAATAAACAGCAGGCTCACTGGGGTGTTTCTCACCAAAGTATGACAGTTTAGCTAATGCATTATTCACATTTTTTTATGAATCTGAACTAAGCATTAAAAGTGATGAAAAGTAAAATCTTGTCATAGATTACTTTTTAAAAGCTGGGCACAGATTTGTGTTGAATTCTTACTCCACTGTCCCAAGAACAGACAGAATCATTTTGAGTCTATAAAATTTTCTTGTGGAAGAAACAACCAATATATTTTCTTTCACTTTGGATAAGGTTTTTGTAATGCTTTGTTTTCCTTTAGCAGAAAGGCAAAAATCTATTCAAGTGTGCTCAAAATTAGTTTTTAATTTGCTGTTAACTTAATTAACACAAGTTTACACAAACTGCCAATTTGTCACTGAAGCCTGGATTCAATTTCTACAAAGGACTTAAATTCACCAGTGCTTGGAATGGTGTATCTGAACATCTGTCTTTAGTGTCCCTCAGATGGTCTGCAGCAGAACTAAAAATGACAACTTCTTGTCCCTGGTTTCCTATGTCCACTCAGAGGCTGTTAATAAGTTTTCTTGCCTGGGGATATCTAGTTACCGCAAGAACTTTGCATCCTTTGGACTTTTTTTTTTCATGCACATATTCTATTTCTCCTTCAGGAACTTCTCTCATAAACTAATCCCTTTTTTTCAAGGCTTTATTAGGTGGATTTATTTGCCTAAGAATTTATCACACCGTGAAGAATTCTTTCAGTGCAAAAATACGTGCTTTACTTTTATTATACATCCCATAGTGCACATAATGGGTAGAAAAGGGATTAACACCACTTTTCTCGAAAGAAAGTAAGGTTTCTGTCAATAATGACAGAAGAAAACATGCAATATATATTTGTTTTGACCCTCTAATTTTAATCCTAAACATTTACCCACAAGCCCTACCTCTGACACTAGAAGAATGTACATAAAGAAAGCTATTGTTGAAGTCAAAGTTTATAAGGGAATAGATTTAATACAAGACACTTAATTTATAGGATTATTCTACAATATTAACCCAAAGAGTCAAATGCAAAAGAGTGCAGGAAATCTATCCACTCACTGTAGACCCAAAGAATCCAGCTGAAGCCTGGATCCCATAGCAATGTCCTTCAGAAGTCCAGCTGAATACATAGAACCCATGGCAATTTCCTCCACGAGTCCAGCTGGAAGCCTAGAGCCCACAACAATGTCTCATGCAAGTCTGTATCAAGGATCAACACTGGGAAGGCCCAGAGGTCAGTGGTGAAAGCTAGAAAATCTGTGCCAGCGGAATGGAGGATCTGTGTCAGCCGACTGAGGGATCTGCCCTGGAGCAAGGAAGCAACACTCAAAGTAATGACCAGAGTTCCCCAGAAAGTAAACACAACCATCCTCAGTGACTGCAAGGTTAGGAAACCATTAGGAAAGCCAGTGTGAGAAGCTTCTCCAGGAGAATCAACAGCCCATCTCCTTCCCCTCCAGTTCTCTTTTTATGTTGTTGGCAGCAATCCTCAGGTGGGCCTTCCACACCAGCACCATGCTGATTCAGTGCAGTTGGCTGTTACAAATTGACTATTAGTTAATTCATCATAGCTATTTTTATAGTCATAATAGTAATTGCAAAGTACTAGAAACAATCTAAATGCCTATACCTGAGAAAGAAAAAGTGATAAATACAAAGTTAAGTATCTATGAAAAAAATAATAAAGCAGGTATTTATGATACAATCTTGGATGTGCCATGATCCCCACCTCATGTTACTATATGAAGAAAGTAAATTTGACAAATTATCTATATTAGTCTACTTACATTGTGAAAAAGAGAAATAAAAAATGAAAATATTCAACATGTCTATTCATTGAAGTAAAGCTAACTGCTTGAAGAATCATTGGATTAGGAATGAGATTGGTTGTCTACGTATCTTAGGTGAGAGTATGAGGTAAAGTGGAAAGGGATGGAGGGAAAAGATAAACACTTCCTGGACAAGTGTTCTGGTGTGGCACTGACTCATGAATTCAGGCCAGTGCTTCACACTTTCTGAAACATACAAATAAATACGATGTTCAAAGATTGTGAGGAGGAATTAAAAACAACAGCAACAACAAAAAATGAGGACAAATGAATATAGCTACATGGGAGAAGTAGGAGAAAAGAACTTTGAACTTCATGTCCTCATGCTTAAGACAAATGTAATTTAAAACAAATATTAGACTTCAGAAGTTCTCTCTCAGTGGTAGATATTATTAATCCCAAAACTGCATATACTCTAGGATTGGACCAATTGATAAATATACTATCGGTAAGAAGCAGGTTTCTACTGTAAGCTACTAATATTGAAGGGAGAAGGATAGACAAATCTTTCAGGTAGGTTAAAGATGCCAGTATGAACTACTAGGTTTTAATATTTCTTTGTGTAGATGTATATATCAATATGGATGATATGTGTATATGGGAGTGTATTTTTATGTCCGTGTGTATGTTGCAGTATATGCATGTGTATGTGTGTGTTGGAATCTGCAGGCCTACTGAAAGAATGTAGTGATAGTTATAGAAATATGTAATGCATACCTTGATTTCTAAATAACATTTTCCCCTAAAAGTACCAAGAGTATTTAGAGAAATGACTGATTCCACTTTTGGATCTGGAAAGATAAAATGAAAAACTGAAATTCCTGATGTGCTAAGAGATATGGAAAAGCTCACTAAATGATGTGAGCCTTTAAAAAGAACTTAGAAGTCAGTAATGAAGTGGGTCTAATATATAAAATATGGAATAATTTGACCATTGGAATAAATATTAAAATAAATTAAGTAAGAATCCTTAAGTCTACATATAAAATGAACAAAGAAAGCCACTTATAACCTTACTGGAAAATCTGTTGAATGGATATCAAAGAAGTGATGCAATTAGAAAAATCAACATTTGATGACCATCCTAATAATTGATCAGGTAAAAATCCTGAAGAGATTCTGAAATTACTGAATTACACTTTGAGAACTAATAAAACATTTATTGTGTCATAGCAGCATTCAATGAAATATTTACTAATAGAAAAATATGAAATAGTAAGCTTAGACTGGAGAAAACAGGCAAACTGACAATGAAAGTGGCACAATTGTAACTAGTGATTTGTGCTAGTGAACTGAAATTATTTATCAACAATTTTATATAATACTCAGGACAAAATTTCTGAATTAAGTTGATTATCTTTAATTAAGATGAGGTATCAGATAACTTCAATTAGACATTCTATGAAACAATTGGCCAACTGACTTCAAAAACATTAAAAATAAAGCATTTGAGATTAAATATAACCAATTAGATATAATAATTGAAAGGAATGAATGACTCTAGATTTTTTCTATGAACAGTGTTTATAGAAAAGAGGAAACACCTGAAAAAGCTGCTTCAGTTAGACAAGAGATTAGCAGCCATAAACTATAAGACAAATCATGCTACTACTTAGTTTTGAAAATAAATTTGTATTGCACTCAGTCATTTCCTTGACATTGCAAGTTATTCCTGGATGCCTTTACTCCAAAGAGGTAGAACTGAGTAGTTCTAAGATATGCTCTTTAAAGCCTAAAATAAATAGTACCTGATTTTTTACATAAAGTTTGCCACATTAAGGAACCAACAATGGTAGAATCAATGCTAAATTTTTGAGTTGGTCATTGTACTGTGATTACATAAAATAATTCTATATTTATAGGAAATGTACATTCAATTTTGGTGGAGAAGAAGGAAAATGAATAACCTATCTGCAAATTAATCAGCAACAGTTTACAGAAAGATTTACATACCACATTTATAAATTTATTTTATATATGTATATGTTTAAAGATAGACATCATGAGAGTGATTGAGAAGGAGGGGCAGACATTAAAAATTGCAATTAAACGTTAAGGTGTCAATCTGGAAAATGGGTGGGTAAGAATTTATTATAGTATTTACCCATATGTCTCAAAGTTCTATAATTATATCAAATATATGAGTAGAAGCAAATGAAGGAGGAAAAATACAGCTGATTTCTCTCTTCGTTCTGTTTTTTCCAGATACTCCTTACAGGCTGTATCACCTCAGTTGGTTTTGCTTGTCTCCTTTATAAGTTCCCTTAGACTTCCCCCTAAAGCATTTTGTAATCAGATGTCAGCAGAGGCCAACTTGTTTCTCAATTAAATCAATTTTCAAATGTTCTTTTTTTCTCTAGCTCTGCAGGAAATTTAACACTGTTCATAAGACTTCCCAGGATGTTTTCTTGGGGAAGACAGTTACTTTTAATTTTCTCCTTATACAGTACTACTGGTTTTCAGGTATTGTTAAAAATGTCATTTTGCTTGTACCACTTTTCCTGTGTCTATTTTATTTCTTAACTCATGAGTAGAATATTGCCTTTTTTGCAGGATATTTAAGAAGAAAGCCTTTTATACACATGTAATGTAAAATAAATATCAGACTTCCTTCATCCACAAACTCCTTGTTAGTACACCATGTACTATTTGGAACACATTGTTAGTATCTCTCCAAAGGTCCCATATTCCTGCCATGTTGCTATGATTCTTGTATTGGGTTTCTTCTCTGAAATGAATTCCTCCTGTCTTATTGTAAAGGGCTAAATCTAGGTGCTCCCGAATCTAGAGCCGTGTTTGTATTTCCATAAACCAAATCTAGGTACTCCCAAATCTAGGTCTATATCTGTATTTGTGTAAACTCATTAATATCTTTACTGAACAAAAAAAATCTTGATTTTTGGGTTTTATAGTATGAGATAAAATGACAAGGATCCATTCATTTTATTCTAATTATATAAAGGATACATGATATTTGTTGAATTGTGCACAAGTGTTACTTAGACATTATTTTATTCAGAAAAAGTTCTAGAATGTTTTAAATAATTCATGGTTTTCTAGAAACACTTGGCATTGAAGGCACTAGAATAGCCAGCTTTGCCTACAAGAATTCTCTTCAGTAATGTTAAGAGCCTGGAATCAGGACTTCCTTCAATTTTATTCTGAGTCAACTGGGCAACTGAATGATTCTAGAAAAGCTACTTCCCTTTCTCCTTTTGTTAAATGGCAATCAGTTGTACTTGAATGCACAGATATCAAACGTGTGACCACTACAGCAATTTGATGATAACACAACCTGAAGACAAAGTGCCTACTGAAAAGCAATAATTTAACTAAGAAATACAGAGTGGGAACTGCATAAGTTTATTCAGGTATTACACGACTGCCATACATTTTTACTTGCTGATTAAAAAGGCATGATTAAAAATAATTTTAAAAGGGTGCATATTTTAATAGTTGTATTTTTTGTTTTTAAAACTGGAATTAACAAAATCTGTTGCCCAGCATTAAGGAATTGAGAGAAGGGACTCTCATTTTTCATTTTGTTATTTTTCATAGTTTGATTTTTCTTATACATAATATGGTACTATTGTTTAAGTGAGCTAAGCAGTGAAATGGTGGTAATTGTAATTGTATTTGTAATTCACTGTATAATAAAAAATCCAATATGTACTCTATCTAGGTATTATGGAAAGGAATAAATTATTAATAGCACTGATGTCAGGCGTTGGTTATATAAGAAATAATTTGTGAGTTTTTGACATTTATAGGAATGAATGAGAATGAGTATGAGTATGTTGACAAAAAAAGAGGAACAGATAAGCAAACACATATGCATTAGTTTGTATTCACAAAGATTTTCTGTAGGACTGTTTTGGTTTGGAACAGTGTCTCCCTTTGTAGTTCAGACTGCCTTCAAACTCACAACGATTCTCTTGTCTTAGCCTCCTGAGTGCTGGGATTACAGATGTGTGCCACCATGCCAGCTTTCTGTAGAATTTGGGATGGAATAAATATTCTGTTTTAACTTTTGTTACTTTCACTATGCTTGTTAATGTTTCTGTTCTGAGTAACCTAGAGTGCACACGAATTTTTTTAAATATAAGTAAGGCACCGTATTGGAAAAGTGTGGGGAAATAACTCCATTGCACATAGTCAAAATTTCAATAGAGTGGCCTTTTAATTATTTTTAAGGTGTCAAGTGCGTATTGCTGCAGATTAAAGGAGCGTCATTATTTGATTTTTTTCTATATTTATATTGAAGAAAATTCTGTGCCTCACACCAAGGATAACTGAATTCTGATTATTTTGACAAGAGACTACATTTTTGTTTTCTTTCTTAACCAGAAGGAAATCCTGGACTCCAAAGCCTGCAGTGGCAACCATCATGGTAAACTGTACATTCCCTTAGGTACCCTGTCACAATTACTCTGAGCAAGTCAATAATCACATATGTGAAGACAAGGCATGATTTTGAAGTGGACATCCCTTAAGGAAATGAGCTGGAGATTCAGCTCTGTTCCAGAATTAAGTTCTTTAGCAAGAAATGAACCGTTTATGCAGCAGCAGGTGTACGTGCTAATAGAATGATTTTGTTTTAATTAGCAGCATTTCCCAGCAAAATAATTATGTGTTGTTTACTCAACTTTTTAAAAGAGCCATTAAAGTTTTGCAATCTTCTTTCCTCCTAAACTATGCTGTAAAAGCTTTTAAAACTTGCTTTCATTATGGAGAGAAAACAAAAGTAGATTTCATGCTTATGGCAAATTTTAATTCCTAGTAAAAATATTCCATGAAGGTACTGAAAGAAACATGCTCACGGCCTTCTACACGATTCACTTTGAGTTTAGAAACTTATCAGGGACATTTAATTGTAAAGAGCTGCTTCTTAAAATTTACAATACACAAAAATGTTTTGAGAGATGCACACAGATAGAAATTTCCCAAAGGAAACGTGTTCAACTGCCATCGGCTCTTGCTTGTGTTGTGCGGAAGACAGAAAGTTGTGCCCAGGCATTCACAGTCAAAAACTTGGGTTTGAAGGGTGTCATTTGCCTTTTGCACTAAGTAGTAGTCAATCAGATTCAGATATCTCTGTGGTGACAACCATAGTGAAAATGCTTTTGGAAAAGATTATTCAGAACTTACTGTAGGGATTTCTTTTGAATTTAAGAAAACCTATGCTTTGTCAAACTCATAGAAACTTTTCTGCTGGCCAGAAATAACTTGATTTATTTGTTTAAAACTTGGGCTACATTTATCTAACCATGATTTTGTTAAAAGGAGCAATAGGAGTATTTTTCCCTCAGAAACCAAATGTTAGAATACTGTATTATCTGGTCGGATTCTTCTAAAGACTTGGTTTAAAAAAAATGTCTGAATTACAAGACTGTAATATCTACTTTCAATATGTCCAACTTCTGAGAATTTTGTATTTCAGAAGTTCTTATTTTCATCTTCTCTAATGGAAGGGTAAAATCACAGCAGTCTTGCTATACTCGTATTACAGCAAATCAGGAGATTGAACAGAGATAATCTGCATTGTGTAACATTATCTAGTAATTGTAAAATGCCTCATCAGCAGTGTATATGAAGTCATAATTTGGATAAAATTCTTTGGCAATTGTATGTCTTTCGTTAGTTCTCTTTAGCAAAAACAGTTTGGGAAAATTCTGCCAGATTGCATGGGAAGGCACAGTGTGTGACGGAAATGTCAGAACTGGCTAAACCACAGCAGTTTTTTTTCACAAGAAAAAAGTACTGTGTTCTATAAAAATTAGTTGTACAAAGGTCACTGCCTAACTGCTATCAAAAAGATATTAAGTATAAATGAAGTTTAAAAGTGTAACCTGCACCTATAGATATAAATAGCATTGTATACATTATTTTAGGCAGATCCTATTCTGAGGGGTTACTCTTGGGTTTTCAAGGGGCTAACGAAAAGCACTAATAAAAAGAGAGTTATCCAACACAGCCATTCCAAAAGGACAGATTTTGCAATGATAGTGATAGAATATTTTCCTCAGCTGGTTTTCCTATGTTGCGTAGTCACACATTTTCTTTACAGTCAAGCACAAAATTATTCTTTTCAGTTTAAAATCAATTCACCAGTATTAGAAATGAAAGCATGAGATCTCAATCTCTAAGAATATTTGGCAGAAGCTGCTGTACAATGGTATCAAAGAAATAATATACTCGTTAGACTCAGAAACAAACATTACTATAGAACTATATTGAAGCAGTGATGACTCCATTACATAGGCAGCCATGAAATCATTTTATGAATCAAACAGTCCTTTAACCTATCAATGATATAATGTTGTTGATTAAATGAATCTAGTGAAATTAGTAATGGAAATTGAAAAATTATGCAAAATTGATGCAAAATCACAAGCTAATTTAAATCAAATAAACTGCAGTTTAAATTAAATGCAAAATAATTAAATTGTAGAATTTTCCACTTTAAACAATAATCCCACTTCTTTAAATGATTACATTTTAAAAATGAAAATAATGAACAAAGAGATCTTATATATAACTGACTGGAAAAAAGCCTTGAAAATCTAAGCATATGTGATTTTTGGAAAAGGTGTGATAAGAAGACATCATTGTTTTAGAAGCACAGCTCTTAGGGTGACTCAAAAGTCCTAGCCTCCTACTTTCAAAGTAATCTAGATAAAGAATGTGTTTCACTTTACTGATTTAAAACTACAAGAAAGAAAAAAAGGTGAACAAAACCAAAAAGAACATTTGTTTGCGGTTACGGTTATCATATTTATGGAATGGAAGGAAGAAAGTTGGTATTATCCATGTTTTTACCCCTTCTTTTATAGAATGTCTCTCCCCAGGAAAAATAAGGGTGGAACTGTAACCATCTAACCGGAAGATCCAACCTCACTTGTGTCTCCAATAACTAACAAGGTGAAAATCTGAGACTATAAATTAATTACTTTGCCTCCTTGAACTTGACATTATAGATGATAAATAGCACTTCACATAATTTTTTTTCTTTTTTTTTCACTTCACATAATGTACATAAATGCCTCAACTATATTCCAATAGGTGAGAATTAAAGTGTTTCATTTAATACTAAAATGGCAATATATTAATGATTATTAATTTCCTATTATCTTGTTTTGAAATTTTATATCATTGTTTTAGTCTCTATAAAATAAAAAATAAAAGTCACAAAAATCATTTACATTTAACTGTCATGAAAAGAAATATATATATATTTGTAAAACTTATGCTTTTATAACATAGAAAGAAGAAGGAATGCTTGATTGAGTCTAGAGTGTAAAATGCAGGCTGTTTGTAGAAAATATTGATGGCTAGAGCTGAAATTTAAATTGAATATGTGTCTTTTTTTATTCAAGCTGCAACATATCCACAAGGCAATTATCTTGTCAATAATGAAGTGTCAACACAACAGTATTTTCTGATACATAACAGGTATCAAATAATTTCATGTATTCAAAATCTAGCATTAAAAGGAGTTTACATAATGCTTCTAGTAATATTTGATTCACTTAATGCATTTAAAACCCACTAAGTTGTGATCCCTTTTAGTCTAATTAAATATAGTCCTCTGTGTTGTAGTCTCAAAGGACATCATAAGAAATAATTACTATAGTTATATATGGCTACATAATCTGTCAATTTATGTTTTATTTTATCATAATATCATTTCTATTGTTATTTCAGCTTTGAAAACTGAGCTGAATTTCCTTAAGTAGAGCAGCTAATTGGTTTCAGACTCCCTGGTTGGTATTTATTTCCATTGTAAACATTTTCTAAAGGAAAAAAAAGAAAGAGAAGCATCTTACCCTTGAGAGAAACTATAAATAAAACAGATAACCAGGGAAAGACAGAGAAATATAAATTAGGCAGCAATACCATAATCAAAATGCAACTTTTCTGATTTTTATTAAAAAACTGTTTTCTTACAAAATGTTCTATAGAAATTTCTAGAAAATCTTTCTAACAAGGCAAGTTACATGGGATAATAATTGTTTACCTCTAAAAATTTCACTGTTCTATATTTAAGGAAAACAAGTTGAAACTTTGTAGTCTTCAGAATGGTAAAATCAAAACAAAAAACCTCTAAATTGCAAAACTTCTGAGTCTGTGAAACTTGTTCTAAAAATACGTGCAAACAATTTTGTTTTAGGGAATCACTTAATAGAAAATAAAAATAAAGTTATGTTCGAAAAGGACCATTTAAAATCAAAATTACTCATCATTAAGTGTTGGTTACACATTATGTACATGACAAAAATTACTTGTTTGAAGTTCAGATGCATCTAACATACTATTTATTTCTACAAAATTAGACATAAACATAAATAGGCATCATATATTTTTCTTATATGTCAGCTACTCCTGAGAATTATTTTTTAAATATTATACTTGGATTTAGTTAAGGAGTTAGAGCAAGGAAAGTGGGAGTTTGTTTTCAGCAGAGAAATGAAAATATTAAAAAGTTGGATATTATTTCATATTTTTAGTGGAGGAGAAGGGAAGAATAGTCTCTTTTAATGTGTTTTGTTTGGTAATCATTTTGGTAAATGAAACAGAACAAAGTGAGTAATTAAGATATATGAGGAAAAATAAATAATATGAACGCTAAACCAATGTCTAGATAGGCATCCATTTCATATGTTTTACTTTGGACAGTCCACATGGCATCCTGATTGTGACCTGGAATTATATCAGATGATGATGACTCCATTTCATTAATAAAGGAAATCAGAGTACTGTGTGATCTCCAGACCTCAGAGAGGGAGGCCCTTGAGTCTTTGTCATGGTGTCACTAAATCCAGTGTGCACCACAGATGAAGTCAGATTTTTTAAAAAAGCAGTTTTCTAAGGGAAAAATGTTGGGACAGTAATTAAAAATGATAACCTTAAAATTATTTGCAATTAGTAATCAGTAGTTATCAAAAGAAATCAATTTTATAACTTTCTCAAGCACTTACTATCAAATAAGAGACACAAAAGTTCAAGCAACAAAATTGTATTTTACTTCTCTAATATTGATGCAATAGAATTCCTACTTTTCCTATGTAGTATCCTGTTTTTTCCTATAATAGTATTCTATATCATTAAGTACATATTTTAATGAAATTTATTCATTTTTCTTGCACATTACTTCTCAGATAATTACACTGTACTATTTTGCTTTTATAGTTAATGTATTAGAATCTTCATTTTATATGTTCTTTCTTATTATTTTTTTGGTGATGGTGGTGGCGAAGGTGTTTTCACTGAGCTATGTTCCCAGCTTTTTTTATTTTTGTATTTTGAGAAAAGAGCTCACCCAACTGCTCAGTTGACCAGGCTGAGTTTGAATTTGTTACCCTACTGATTAAGCTTCCCATAGTGTGGGAATTATAGACCCATGTCACTATATCTGTCTGTGTTATCATTTCCGTTCTTACGAAATGTTGAGACATTAAGAGGCTTCTGTTTGAGTAGAAGATATAACATCGGAATGAATTATCAGTTGACACAAACATATTGTAGAAAATTTCTTCCTGTGCTACTAGGAATATCATATACATGAGATATATTTTTAATATAGTCAAATAAAATGATTTTGATAATAAGCATCTTTTACTTTTTTGTTATGGATATGAAGATTATTTTGTACATATGTCCAGAGTAATAATGGGACAAATCTATGCTTTATTATTATATCATTAAAATAAAAGATTGAGGTAAATCTTAATAAATAAAAAATCTGTGTTTTTAACATATGGACAAGTTATATCAACTCAATAATCAAATAAAAATATTACACATATATATTTAGCATTACATTGTTTAAAGAAGACATTTTCCTCATTACTTTAGCAATATATGTCATGTTACATGTAAGTTATATATCTAAATAGCTTTCATAAAAAAAATATATATATATATATATATGCCTTCATTCTACTGCACTGATAAGTTTAGTTAGGTTTATTTTATTATTTTTTTTTTTTACATTAATAGCTTTCTGTGACCAAAGGCAAGATGTAAATCAATCAACTGTTTTTAGATTCAGGAAACAGAAGAGAGACAGTAGCTGAGAACACT